>CM062818.1:66564398-66849826 GCA_031772625.1 Pinus tabuliformis
TTAGTATTACTTTTTTTATCAATATTTTATTTGCGTGGTTTAGAAACATTGAGACGGAGGGGACCAATGGTGAATCAATATTGATAAATAACTTTTACCCAATTTTCACTCTTCTCTATAATCAATGTTTTGAATTTAACAACACATTATGACAATAAAGGTAACCATAAGATGATAACACATGTCAACCATGAGCAACATAGAATCATAAATGCATGTGAACCATAAGAGCACAACACATCAACAAGGTAGAGTACACGTCATCACACAGAGACACCAGATATTAGGTGGAAAACCTAGCTGGGTGTTAACTAATCCTTAGGGATTGTTATTGTATATTGTATAATATGTAATTAGTTTTGCATTCCGTTTTTACGGTTAATAATTTACTGAGACACAACTCTCTCGAACCTAGATTTCACATGTATAAATAAGTAATTTTATCATTAATATGATGCTCTTTATTGTGTTGAGTTTATTTGGGCTTGTACAGTGGTATCAGAGCCCTGGTTGAGTTGTTCCTAAACTCCATGTATTTGAAGTCTATGGTAAAGGAGACGCAGAGTGTGATGACTGTGAAGATAGAGTACAACAAAAAGTTAATCCAATAGAGTGCAGCAGAAGGTTAATCCAGTGGAGCAATGCAGTGGGATTCCCAAACTATTGACTCTTTGTAAGTTTCATATCTTTCAGTCATAATGAAAGACGATTGGAGAAATTGAGTGGCATAAATTTTTTTAGTAATTACATTTACTGCAATAAACAAGAGTTTAAACGGGAGATAATAATAAGATACATTTATTGCAAACACAAGTTGTCTGAAGGATACAAAGCATACTTAAAATGAAGTATATATATTTTGGTGGCTTGAATAAACTTTAATCAAAGAGTGGTCAATTTTCTAGCGAGGATATATATTTTTTGGTGATCAAAATTTTAATTGAAGAGTTGCCAATTTTCGTTTGAATAAAACTTTTTTTTTGAATAGTGGTCAATTTTCTAGTGAGGAGATATATTTTTTAGTGGCTGAAATTTTAATTGAAGAGTGGCCAATTTTCTAGCGAGGATGTATATTTTTGGTGGTTTGAATTAAATTTGTATTTAAAGAGTGGTCAATTTTTTGGTGATTTGAAATACATATTTTTATTTTTGAAGGCTAATAAGATTTGGACCTAGCTCTTTGCTAGGCTATTTTTGAAACTTACCACTAAACCACAAAACCAACTTTGTTAAAACAAGAGGAGAAACAAATTTATATATTTTCAGAAGTATTTCATACATTTTGAATTTGAAAGGGTTTGAAGAATATTTGGCTACATAACAATTATGACTTCAATATTTTCCATAGTTGGAGTTGTTCTTAATGGAAAGGAAACTTATCAAGAGTGGTTTAAAAAGCTTAAAAGTGCCATTGTTTTTAACGATTTGTGGGAAGTTTGTTAAGACAAGGAGGATAGTGATGGAAAATAAATTGCACCAGAGCCGCCTGATAATGAAGAGCAACATGCAATTTTGGAGACAAAAGACAATAAGACATATGCATTAATAACTGCATTGGTGACAGAAGAGGTAAGCAGATATATCGTTTCATGTGGTACTGCATTCGAAGCACTAAAGAAGTTGAAAGAATTATATGATTCACACTCAGAACTCGAAATTATTCAGTTATTGCTAAGGTTGTTTAATTTGGAGATGAAGGATAATGATCCTTTGAAGAGTGCCTCTGAAATAAAAACCATTTTTCCTAATATAGAAGCCACTGGAATTAAAGTAGATTTACAACTTACAGCATTTACAAAAGTCCTTCACCCTGTCTATTCAAACTATTTGGAATCTCTCCAAGCTAGTGGGTAGCTAAAAGACATTACATTTGATAAACTAGTAAGCAAAATAGTTGAAAGAGAAAAAGGCTTTGGGAAGAAAGAGGCTCCACTTAACTCTAGTGTAGAAACTTTGCGCCTTGCACAAAAGGATTAGAAGTCTCATGCTGAAACTTCTAGAGGTGATAAAAGTAGTAGAGGTTGTGGTAGGAGAAATTATAGAGGCAGGGGGGGAAAAATAATCAGGGAGACAAAAAACAAATGAATTTTAATGATAAACTAGCTATCAAATATTTTAGATGTAGTAAAATTGGTCATACTGCTACTAACTGTAAAATCCCTTAGGGGAAAGTCAGTGAAAGGAGAGAATAGTTGAATAAAAGGAAAGATCAACCACCACTAGATAAGGGAAAATCATTAGAGTCTGCACATTACATTCTTGCTCACTGTAATTTTAATATTAATGATGTTTTCAACACTACATTTTCTTCATGGTGAGATAGTTGGATTTTGGATTTAGAAGCCACTTGTCATATGACATTTAGGCGAGATTTTTTTGAAACATTCAGTGACGATATTGATGGTGTTATTTACTTTGCTGACAAGACTCAAATTAAACCATCTGGAATTGGGTCTATTCGTTTGAAGATATTGAATTTTGCAGATTATGTTCTACAAGATGTAATTTATATTCCATAGTTTCAGTGAAATTTGATGTATCTTATCCATATTCAGCAATAGGGGCATTTTATTCATATATTTGATGGCATTATTGAGATAAGCAGAGCATCTGATCATTCAGTTGTTATGACCGGTGTGGAAGAAGACATGCTTTTAAAAAAAATGGTACTTCATCTACTAATTGTCATGAAAATTTTGTTCTTTTGGTGTAGCAAAGTGATATCCTATCTCCCAGCTTGTTGTCGCATTCTCGATTTGGTCTCATCAATTATGAAAGCATCAAAATTATGAAAAAGCAAGGTATTAAAGGTCTCCCTACTATTCCAAGAAATATTATACCTTGTGCTGCTTGTATTATAGGAAATCATTGTAAAATACCTTTTCATAGTTCTTCTTTCATATTTTCACGAAAATTAGGTCTCATATATTCAGATTTATGTGGACCTATGCCTGTGGCAACTGCAAATGGAAATAAATTTGTGCTTGGATTTATCGATGATTACTCAAGAATGTGTTGGGTGTATTTGTTGAAGAATAAGTCACAAGTGTTTGATGTTTTTAAAAAAGTTCATTTGATGATTAAAAATGAAACTCAATAGAATATAGGCATTCTCAGAACTGATAATGGTGGTGAGTACACTTCTCAGGCTTTTGAAAAATACTTGAAGGACAAAGGAATCAAACATCATATTACCATACCTTATATTCCATAATAGAATGGCATCACAGAACGTATGAATAGAACTTTGCTTAATATGGTTAGATCTATGATGTTGTTTAAGAATGTTAAGTTGATGTTTTAGGGAGAAGGAGTGCTTTGTGCAACTTATATTCACAATCATTGTCCTTCTTCTATCATCAATAATAAATATCCTTATGAAATGTCGTATAATCGTCTTCCTGTTGTTCAACATTTTAGAGTCTTTGGTTCTCTATGCTGTGCATTAATTCCTAAACATCAGCACAACAAGTTGGGTGCTAGGAGTTGCAAATGTATTTTATTGGGATATTCTGCTACTTCCAAAGCTTATAGATTGTATGATGAGGAGAATAAGAAGTTCATTCTTTCAAGAGATGTTATTTTCCTTGAATCAGATAAAAGTAATTCCAATGTTGTTAAGAAACTGGCTCATTTGGAGAAATTTGCATCTAAGAAGTTCTATTTTGAATCTGATAATGTTGTTCCACACAATGAAGGGGGGGTTCCCATTCTAGATCAGTTTGTAGTTCTTCCATCCTTGACTCATGAGAATGTTATCGCTCAAGAAAATTTGGATGATAGTAATGTTTCTACAGGACCAGAAATTGCTCTTGAAGAGGTTGTTCTTGAGCCTATTTTTCAAGATGAGCAACCATCACAACCACTTCAATAACCTTTACGAAGATTTACACGTGATCAAAAACTTCCAAGCAAGTATGACGATTTTGAAACAGGAATGTCTTCTAAAGGTGATTCAAGTAATGTTTCTCATGACTGTGAATTCAATCATTTTAAAATTAGTGCACCTAATTGTTTTGAAGAAGATGTTAATCATGATGAATAGAAGGATACAATACAAAAGGAATACGATGCACTTATTAAGAATAAAACTTGGAGGTTAGTGGATCCTCCCGCAGGTGTCAAACCCATTGGTCACGAATGGGTGTATAAGATCAAATACAAAGAAGATGTTCGCTTGATAAATATAAGGAAAGACTTGTAGCAAAAGGCTACACTCAGAAGGAATGCATTGACTACACAAAGACATTTTCTCCTATAGCAAAATGGGGCACAATTAGAACTTTGTTTTCTCTTGCATCTCAGAATAGATGGAATATACACTATATGGATATTAAAACAACATTTTTGAATGGCTATTTGAAGGAGGATGTTTATATGTTTTAGCTTGAATGTTTTTTGGTTAAAAGCAAAGAGCAAAAGGTATGTAAATTGGTTAACGCTTTGTATGGATTGAAGCAAGCATCTCGTGCATGGTATGAAAAGATAACTCAACACCTTCTCAAGTTGAATTATAAGTTATTTGATCTGGATGATGCAACTCTTTTTGTTAAGAAAAGTAGAATGTCAGTTGTATATTTGGTGGTATATGTAGATGATTTAATGATCACTGGAAACAATGATGACTATGTAGTTTCCGTTAAAAGAGAATTATTGAAAGTCTTTGACATGACAGATTTAGGTTTATTACATTATTATTTAGGGATTGAAGTTGATCAGAAACCCAAATATATTTTCATTTCTTAGAAAAAGTATATTGGACAGCTATTGGACAGATTTGGGATGTAGGATTGTAATCATGTCACTACTCCGATGGAGCAGAATTTGAAGCTTACTTCCACTGAGGGAAGTATGTTTGAAGATCCAAAAAAGTAGAGGGTACTTGTTGGAAGTTTAAATTTTCTAATTACTACTTGACCTGACATAGCTTTTGTTGTAGGGATACTTTCTAGGTTCATGCATAAGCCATGTGAAGGTCATCGAAATGTAGAAAAGCGAGTGCTCAAATATCTGAAAGGTACTCAAACATATGGCATCAAATATTCCAAAGTTGTAGATTTCCATCTCACCGGCTATTTAGATTCTGATTTTGATGGAGATAAGGAGAATAGAGTCTCTACTTCTAGTTATTTGATGAGTCTTAGATAAGCAGCCATTAGTTGGAGATCACGCAAGCAATATGTTCTTGCTGATTCTATCACCAAAGCTGAATATGTTGCAGCAACTCAAGCTACAAAAGAAATCATTTGGCTTCGCAAAATACTTGAAGACTTGCAAGAGAAGCAAAAGGCTTCAACTCCACTACTCGTTGACAACTCTTCTGCAATTCAGTTGACCAACAATCCCAAGTTTCATGATCGAAGAAAGCATATTAACACCAAATATCATTTGATTCGACATTATGTAGAGGCCAAAGTTATTCATCTGACACATTGCCCTACTTTAGATCAAATTGCAGACATATTTACAAAGCCACTAGGATGTGAAAAGTATGAAAAATTCAAAATGTTACTCGGCATGTCAGATGTCCCTTCGGATTAAGGGGGAAATGTTAACTAATCCTTCGAGATTGTTATTGTATATTGTATAATATGTAATTAGTTTTACATTCTGTTTTTACTGTTAAAAAGTTACTGAGACACAACTGTCTCATAGCTAGATTTCACATGTATAAATAAGTAATTTTATCATTAATATGATGCTCTTTCATTGTGGAGTTTATTTCGAGAAAAACCACCATTAATGTTTTCTTCATCTTATTAATAATTAGACAATATTCCTTTACGTCAGTGTGTAGGTCCCTATCTACTAGAGGCCACCATCTCTAATTATTTCTCTAGCTTCCACTAGAAGGAAGGAAGCCACCACTCCCTGATCTAGTTCTCTAGCCACCACCAGAAGGAAGCTACCACTCCCTTACTGAAGGCTTCAACCCTCAGATTCTTATAGACCTCATTTCATAATTTTTCATACTTGATCCACCTACAACAAACTCAAACCTTGTAGGCCACATTTCGTCCATTTTCATACTAGACCCATACTAAACATTATGCTCATCAATCTGAATACAGAATCGAGCATTCTCACCAATACTATTCATATAATCACGAATACGATCCACAACAAAAATACATCAACCAATAACATTCTCTTTGTAAGACAATATGTCCTCAATAGATCACTGTGTACAATCTCTCTCTGCAATATACAAATTAGCACTCAAATTATCAATGATAAACAACAACTACCTGAAACTCACTCAACATATCACAATAGAAACATGATCATCAAACACCTCAACTCAATACAACATGCTACTCATGACCATTAGTGACATACTCCACAGGGTTCTCACACTAACATATATCACAAGCACAAATATTAAACTCATAAGCACTCAACTATACCGTATAAGAATAATTGCTATAACCATTTAGAACTCTGCTACAAATGAAACAAGTAGCAACTACAATCAAAACTACGCCATATAAAACATCACCTGTGGAACACATAAGTTAGCACCATGATAATGTTTTTTCCATCAAACTAGGGTCAAAATTCATTTGTCTCTAAACTTAGCCTCTCTAATAAACATGTCAGAGCACAATGACATAACAGAACTAATCTAGGTTGTGATCTCTGCAAAAAATATACAACGTACAATATTCTATCACATACACACTATTATCTTTGTCTTTGACTCGCATACTATGACTCTTAACAATTATATGGTTACAATAACTTCATAAATTGTTGTTCTGTCCTCAATACATAGTAATAGAAAATGAAAAACATTATTCCTAGCATTCAAGAGACAAAAGGGTGAATGCATGAAGATGGGTTACACTTTTCGACCAAATGTGACGATGAAATTTTATTTTTTTCATCTTTTATTGAATTGAAGCCTTCAAAATTCATATAAGCATTGTGAACTTTGATTAGGAGGAAAAGGATAGATTGTGGAGAATTATATTATTGTCCTAATAATATTTTTTGCTAATTCAGCATCAAACATTTCACTTCATGTGTAAGTTTGTTAGTCATACGTAGACATTCCAAATCCTCTATAGTGTACGAAGGCCTTCACACATTAATGATCAATCCAACCAAATACCATTATATAGTTATAGTGAACAGTCACGCCCACACGTACAGTCATATTAGGACCATAATGTATAGACAGCAAACAGCACAGCTGGGCTCGGATCTCAGATTTTTATCGCTTGCAAGGCGGCGGCTATGGCTAATCGTAAAACCTATCTAACAACGCCGTTAATCATCTACTTCCGGTCACTAATTGTAGCTCGCAAAAACCATCTAACAATGCCGTTAATTAGCTACATCCAGTAGCCACAAAAACTATCTAACAAACACCGTTAATTACCTACTTGGCCTATCAATATAAAACACTAAAAAATTGCAGAGGGTGCCTGCATTCCGGATTTTTTTCTCCCTTCCTATTAAAACAAGTCATTTTGAAGAATGATTGGGAATTGTTACGGCAATATGCGTGCGGAGCTCGATAGTGAGCTTGGAGGGCTCAAATCCACTGACAATGAACGGGACCGCAATGCTCTAATAATAACAGTGGGCATGCATGCAGCCCAGCCCTTAAACGGAAACAATACTGGGTAATAATAGAAAGCTTCCCTTAACTTATTAAACTTATCTATTTGTAATCTTGAGCCTCATGCTTAGAAATCAATCATCCCTTGTAACAACTGCTTGTAAACAATCATCCCTGATAACAAAAAATCTTCGAGCTTTGATTAAAAAATCTTCGAGCTTTGTGTAAACTCAAAAATGCTTAAAAAATCTTCAAGCTTTATCCATTTGTAACAACTTCTTGTAAACTCGGCAATGCTTAAATCAATTGTTGAAAGTGTCTCACCTAATCACATGGAGCAGGGTAAAAGTGTTGACGATTGTTGATGCATAGGAAGGCCTATCAGTCTAAACATTATATAAGCAGTTCCTAACCTAAGTATATAATTATTGTCTTAATAAAATAGTAATTTTATGATTTTTTTTATTCACAAAATGATTTTTCCATTTCTTTTTATTATTAGCAAGAATTAAAAAAAAGTACATAGTTAATATAATCATCAGTAAGAATTAAAAAAAAAAAAGGTATAGTCATTAGCAAGAATCAAGAAAAAAGTGCATAATCAAAGATAAGTTTTACAAAAGTATTTTCCAATCAACCAATACAAAGGCAACTCTAAAAAAACATTATACATCATGTCAATAAGACTTAAACATGACTAAGAATGTTATCATTAACACAACCCTAATAAAAGACTTGCAACCACTTGTACTACATTCAATTGACTTTCACTTTGGCATGATCACATAAATAGAACATAAAACAAAGGCTTCTGAGTAATAAATTAAAAGTAGATTAAACATATAAAAAGCAACCAATTTTTCAAACAATTTTCTTTCACTTTAGATGTACCTACCAATCTTTTGAGGACCATGACTGTCGGGCCAGTGCAAAACTAGAAACTTTATATATTGGATTTCACTGAACACAAAAGCTATTACAACCACATGTGGTTAGTTGGCTACCCTCAGAGTTGATATGTGATGATATTTCAGCAAATTTATCAACAAAATTTAAAATAATATTTGGTGCTGCAGCCTGTACTTCTCATTTAAATCTTCAAAGATTCTGATTGGCTTGGATGTATTTTTTTGTAATTCGGAGAATCTAATTGCTTGAAATTAAGGTGCCATTCTATTTTTAATACTTCGAATATTTGTGTGAAGGACGAACTAAAACTTACAATTTTAAGCGGATCTATGGCCACGGAATAATATACGATAAGTTTACACGTAATTATAGTGTATCATAAATGAGACACGATAAAGAAGAAGGGTCAACTTCAAAAGATGGGATTTCCTGACAAATTGAAAAGCTGTATTTCTTATTCAATTGCCCTGAGGTTTTCTTTGTTTAAGCCTCTTATTATTTTTATCCATATATTCTTTAATGCGTTTATCACGGGGATTCCAAGCCTTCGGCCCCTGTTCTGGAGAACATGAGATGGATTATGGAGGTGTTCTGCAAGCTGTCGATGGTTGTTAAAGCTACTTAAGAAAAACCATCGATGATATATATATCAAACACCTTCACAATCTATCTCTGGTTTTCCATTACAGGGACAGTTAAAATATTTTTGGGAAGGTTGGGAATCCCTCTTCTAATTTAAGAGATTACATTTATGGGAATCCCTGTTATAATTGAATAAATTATATTTATTATTGATGATTAATTATCATTATTAATACCAAAATTTAAAAATTAGTTTGTATAATCAAAATAGAAATTTTAAATTGATTAGCTATTTTCAAGATTTTAAAAAACTTCACATTTCATTTAAAAATAGAATTTATAACAAAAGTAACTTTTTAGTATTAGAAAGTATTTTTTAAACTATCCAATTTTATAATCATGGACAATTAAAGATTTTTTTGTGAGGTTTTTGAATTTAAGTGTTTAATAATGATAAACAAACTCTGTTAATTGATTATAAACGCGTAAAAGTGAATGATTTTTTTTTTTCAGTAAGATAAAAAAAGCAGTATTTGTATTAATGTCAGAATATTTACATACTAAAAAAGTGATATGCTTTGACAGCAACATGATCTAAAAACACAGCATACTGAGATAATAGATCATTGCAAAGTAAGTCACAATATATATAATAAAAGATATGCATGAGCATGAGAAACTCATCCAAGATACCAGGATAACTTCTTGGCTCATATAGATAGAAATAAAAAACAACCAGTTGAGATGAAACCAAAAGATAGTAAAGAGATCATACCTCCCGCAAATAGGTAGAAAACATTTAGCCAAAATAAAAATACCTGAAAGATACCAAAAACAGAGTGGATCAAGAACCCGGCCAAGAGAAGTCTTCTATTTGTATCTCCATTTTCCATATACCAAGCTGGTTCATGAGTCCCATCTTTGACAAAGTATCAGTTTTCTGAATCTGGAATCTGTCCACATGATTGATACTGTATTTCTTTTTCCTGTTCCATAATGCATCAATCCTGTTCATCCACCCTGATAACATGGGGAGCTTTATAACTGATTTCCTTTTGACATGCTCAATGATGATTTTTGAGTCCCGAAGATATGAAGGTTCTGAATGTTAAAAAATGTGCCGTGAAGAAGACCAGCCAAAGTCATTGCTTCAGCTTTATTGTTCATACCCTTTATTATTATGTTGTATAATGCTTATCATCAATATATACTTAAGAATAATTTATTTATTCTAAGCAATTATTTATATAAGGTAAAAAATTAATAAAATTTTATAATTTGTAAATTTATATATTAAAAATAGATTTGTAAATTTTCATTTTTATTATTTTATAATTTGTAAATTTATATATTAATTTTTTTTTATAAATTTTCATTTTTATGAAATATGTTTATATGAAAATTTTAATCACTAAAACTATATTTCTAGCAATTAGTTAAATATTATATTAGAATTTTCATTAATATTATTAAAAAATAAAAACACTTTATAACAAAATTAACAAGTTAAAATAATAGGCATAAATCCATTTACATCTCATTTAATCAATTTATAAAGTTCAAATGTCATAAGAAATAGGTAACATCCAATCAAATTATAAAATTTTATTAATTTTATAATTTGTAAATTTATATATTAAAAATAGATCTGTAAATTTTCATTTTTATGAAATATGTTTATATGAAAATTATATATATATTTATTTATTGTGAGATTGGGTATAATTTTTTTTTTTTCCATTAATTATTTTTATTTATTAAATGATGTTTTTATCATTTGACTTTTTTTTATAATTTTTTATTAATAGAATTTTTTTATTAATATTTAGTTTTAATAAATTAATTTAAATATTATTTTTCAAAAACTAGCCATTTAATATAGTCATTACTTATTAATATGAATCATACTTATTGATTCAAAAGGGGTTCAAAACGAGTAGTTACCAAAATACTTTTTTTAATTCATTATGGATCACAAAAATAAAGTACAAATAAATTACATACATGACTATTTACTCTCTTATCACTTTGAATGTGTGTTCTCCAATCAATTTAAACAATTTAAAGCATTCAAATAAGGTGGTGCATATAAACTATATAGACATTCCAATCAATTTCAAATATTTGAAAAAAAATATTATATATATGAATTTATATAATATTTATGATTATGATATTGCTAATGTGTAATGTTTACTAAATTCTTTTTGTATTGTATAAAATTTTAACTATCAATTAATAAATTAATTAAGATTTATTTTTATCTTTTAATGAATTATTGAAATTAAATATTAATAGTTTAAAATTTAATTTAATATTTGTTTTCGAAAATATTGAATCTCTTTACTATTTAAAAATACAATTTAAATAATAAAAAAATAAATTTTATTAATAAATACAAAATTAAATTTTACACTTCAAAATAATTTAAATTTATAACCAAGTAATCTTATCCTTCTCACAATGATTGAAGTATACTATTACTCTCCTTTTGTAAATATTATTACCAATTTGTGACCTGTTTTTAGTGATCCTGTGAATTCTCGGAACGTAAAAGTGAAAAGTTATCCGTTGGTTTAATTTTTGGAAAGAGGTTGCAGAAATAGCTAGGAAGTTGCAGACATGATATATGCCAGTGCATCAAGAGCCCATGATTCCCACTAGAAAATAATAAAAACTTAGCAACATGGAAACCTGTAGGCAATTCACATAATTTTTCAGAAACTGGGAACTTTTGCTCCTATGAAAATAGTTGAAAAAATAGGTCGGTAATGCTGCAAGTCTGGGAGGAGAACGAAATGCATTTATATTGTCCCAAGAAAACGTGTGTCATGCCTACGTATTTTTCTGATAGTAGAAATTTGGGGGGAGAACTAGTGCATTTATATTGTCCCAAGAAAACGTGCATCACGCCGTATCATGCCTACATTATTTTTTCCCTATAGTATGCGTTGTCTACGGTTCACAATCTTGTTATGATGATAAATTTTTAGTAGAAAATTTAAAAAAAAAATTGATCGTTTAAATAATTTTTTTTGATGATGGAAATAGATTTGGTACTAGCAAAAACAATAGAAGCATTTAAAATGTTGAAGCTTGAACTTTATAACTAGATCACTTGGATACCAAGGGCTTGTCAAATGGTTTTTTTGCCAATTATGATACAACCCATAAATTATATATATAACTTCAAATTTATTTGCAAAAATTAAATTGATATACGGAATGGTAGTATTTTTTTTAATCAAAGTTTTATTTACACCATATTTTTGTATGTCTAAGATATTTCTTTTGTTTATGCATTAAATGTAATATTACTTTTTTTATCAATATTTTATTTGCCTTGTTTAGAAACACTGAGAGGGAGTGGACTAGTGGTAAATCAATATTTCATGATAAATAACTTTTACCCAGTTTTCACTCTTCTTTACAATCAATGTTTTGTGAATTTAACAACACATTATGACAATAAATGTAACCATAAGATGATAACACATGTCAACCATGAGCAACATAGAATCATAAATGCATGTGAACCATAAGAACACAACACATCAACAAGGTAAAGTACAGGTCATCACACAGAGACACCAGATATTAGGTGGAAAACCTAGCTCGGTGTTAACTAATCCTTAGGGATTGTTATTGTATATTGCATAATATGTAATTAGTTTTACATTCCGTTTTTACGGTTAATAATTTACTGAGACACAACTCTCTCGAACCTAGATTTCACATGTATAAATAAGTAATTTTATCATTAATATGATGCTCTTTTATTGTGTTGAGTTTATTTGGGCTTGTACAGTGGTATCAGAGCCCTGGTTGAGTTGTTCCTAAACTCCATGTATTTGAAGTCTATGGTAAAGGAGACGCGGAACGTGAAGACTGTGAAGATAGAGTACAACAAAAAGTTAATCCAATAGAGTGCATCAGAAGATTAATCCAGTGGAGCAATGCAGTAGGATTCCCAAACTATTGACTCTCTGTAAGTTTCATATCTTTCAGTCATAATGAAAGACGATTGGAGAAATTAGTGGCATAATTTTTTTTAGTAATTACATTTACTGCAATAAACAAGAGTTTAAATGGGAGATAATAATAAGATACATTTATTGCAAACAAAAGTTGTTTGAAGGATACAAAGGATATTTAAAATGAAGTATATATATTTTGGTGGCTTGAATAAACTTTTAATCGAAGAGTGGTCAATTTTCTAGCGAGGATATATATTTTTTGGTGATCAAAATTTTAATTGAAGAGTTGTCAATTTTCATTTGAATAAAACTTTTTTTTGAATAGTGGTCAATTTTCTAGTGAGGAGATATATTTTTTGGTGGCTGAAATTTTAAATGAAGAGTGGCCAATTTTCTGGCGAGGATCTATATTTTTGGTGGTTTGAATTAAATTTGTATTGAGTGGTCAATTTTCTGGTGATTTGAAATACATATTTTTATTTTTGAAGGCTAATAAGATTTGGACCTAGCTCTTTGCTAGGCTATTTTTGAAACTTACCACTAAACCACAAAACCAACTTTGTTAAAACAAGAGGAGAAACAAATTTATATATTTTCAGAAGTATTGCATATATTTTGAATTTGAAAGGGTTTGAAGAATATTTGGCTACATAACAATTATGACTTCAACAGTTTCCATAGTTGGAGTTGTTCTTAATGGAAAGGAAAATTATCAAGAGTGGTTTAAAAAGCTTAAAAGTGCCATTGTTTTTAACGATTTGTGGGAAGTTTTTTAAGACAAGGAGGATAGTGATGGAAAATAAATTGCACCAGAGCTGCCTGATAATGAGGAGAAACATGCAATTTTGGAGACAAAAGACAATAAGGCATATGCATTAATAACTGCATCGGTGACAGAAGAGGTAAGCAGATATATCGTTTATTGTGGTACTGCATTCAAAGCACTAAAGAAGTTGAAAGAATTATATGGTTCACACTCAGAACTCAAAATTATTCAGTTATTGTTAAAGTTGTTTAATTTGGAGATGAATGATAATGATCCTTTGAAGAGTGCCTCTGAAATAAAAACCATTTTTCCTGATATAGAAGCCACTGAAATTAAAGTAGATTTACAACTTATAGCTTTTACAAAAGTCCTTCACCCTGTCTATTCAAACTATTTGGAATCTCTCCAAGCTAGTAGGTAGCTAAAATACATTACATTTGATAAACTAGTAAGCAAAATAGTTGAAAGAGAAAAAGGCTTTGGGAAGAAAGAGGCTCCACTTAACTCTAGTGTAGATACTTTGTGCCTTGCACAAAAGGATTAGAAGTCTCATGCTAAAACTTCTAGAGGTGATAAAAGTAGTAGAGGTTGTGGTAGGAGAAATTATAGAGGCAGGGGGGCAAAAATAATCAGGGAGACAAAAAACAAATGAATTTTAATGATAAACCAGCTATCAAATGTTTTAGATGTAGTAAAATTGGTCATACTGCTACTAACTGTAAAATCCCTTGGGGGAAAGTCAGTGAAAGGAGAGAATAGTTGAATAAAAGGAAAGATCAACCACCACCAGACAAGGGAAAATCATCAGAGTCTGCACATTACATTGTTGCTCACTGTAATTTTAATATTAATGATGTTTTCAACACTACAATTTCTTAATGGCAAGATAGTTGGATTTTGGATTTAGAAGCCACTTGTCATATGACATTTAGGCGAGATTTTTTTGAAAGATTCAGTGACGATATTGATGGTGTTATTTACTTTGCTTACAAGTCTCAAATTAAACCATCTAGAATTGGGTCTATTCGTTTGAAGATACCGAATTTTGCAGATTATGTTCTACAAGATGTAGTTTATATTCCATAGTTTCAGTGAAATTTGATGTATCTTATCCATATTCAGCAATAGGGGCATTTTATTCATATATTTTATGGAATTATTGAGATAAGCAGAGCATCTGATCATTCAGTTGTTATGACCGATGTGGAAGAAGACATGCTTTTAAAATTAAATGGTACTTCATGTACTAATTGTCATGAAAATTTTGTTCTTTTGGTGTAGAAAAGTGATATCCTGTCTCCCAGCTTGTTGTGGCATTCTCGATTTGGTCTCATCAATTATGAAAGCATCAAAATTATGAAAAAGCAAGGTATTAAAGGTCTTCCTACTATTCCAAGAAATATTATACCTTGTGCTGCTTGTATTATAGGAAATCATTGTAAACAACCTTTTCATAGTTCTTCTTTCATATTTTCACGAAAATTAGGTCTCATATATTCAGATTTATGTGGACCTATGCCTGTGGCAACTACAAATGGAAATAAATTTGTGCTCAGATTTATTGATGATTACTCGAGAATGTGTTGGGTGTATTTGTTGAAGAGTAAGTCACAAGTGTTTGATGTTTTTAAAAAAGTTCATTTGATGATTAAAAATGAAACTCAATAGAATATAGGCATTCTCAGAACTGATAATAGTGGCGAGTACACTTCTCAGGCTTTTGAAAAATACTTGAAGGACAATGGAATCAAACATCATACTACCATACCTTATATTCGATAATAGAATGGCATCACAGAACGTATGAATAGAACTTTGCTTAATATGGTTAGATCTATGATGTTCTTTAAGAATGTTAAGTTGATGTTTTGGGGAGAAGCAGTGCTTTGTGCAGCTTATATTCACAATCATTGTCCTTCTTCTGTCATCAATAATAAATATCCTTATGAAATGTCGTATAATCGTCTTCCTGTTGTTCAACATTTTAGAGTCTTTGGTTCTCTATGCTATGCATTAATTCCTAAACATCTGCACAACAAGTTGGGTGCTAGGAGTTGCAAATGTATTTGCTTGGGATATTTTGCTACTTCCAAAGCTTATAGATTGTATGATGAGGAGAATAAAAAGTTCATTCTTTCAAGAGATGTTATTTTCCTTGAATCAGATAAAAGTAATTCCACTGTTGATAAGAAACTGGCTCATTTGGAGAAATTTGCATCTAACAAGTTCTATTTTGAATCTGATAATGTTGTCCCACACAATGAAGGGGGGGTTCCCATTCTAGATTAGTTTGTGGTTCTTCCATCCTTGACTCATGAGAATGTTATCACTGAAGAAAATTTGGATGATAGTAATGTTTCTACAGGACCAGAAATTGATTTTGAAGAGGTTGTTCTTGAGCCTATTTTTCAAGATGAGCAATCATCACAACCACTTCAACAACCTTTACAAATATTTACACGTGATAAAAAACTTCCAAGCAAGTATGACGATTTTGAAACAGGAATGTATTCTAAAGGTGATTCAAGTAATGTTTCTCATGACTGTGAATTCAATCATTTTACAATTAGTGAACCTAATTGTTTTGAAGAAGCTGTTAATCGTGATGAATGAAAGGATGCAATGCAAAAGGAATATGATGCACTTATTAAGAATAAAACTTGGAGGTTAGTGGATCCTCCCGCAGGTGTCAAACCCATTGGTTGCGAATGGGTGTATAAGATCAAATACAAATTAGATGTTCGCTTGATAAATATAAGGCAAGACTTGTAGCAAAAGGCTACACTCAAAAGGAAGGCATTGACTACGCAGAGACATTTTCTCCTATAGCAAAATGGGGCACAATTAGAACTTTGTTTTCTCTTGCATCTAAGAATAGATGGAATATACACTATATGGATATTAAAACAAATTTTTTGAATGGTGATTTGGAGGAGGATGTTTATATGTTTCAGCTTGAATGTTTTGTTTTTAAAAGCAAAGAGCAAAAGGTATAACGCTTTGTATGGACTGAAGCAAGCATCTCGTGCATGGTATGAAAAGATAACTCAACACCTTCTCAAGTTGAATTATAAGTTATTTGATCTGGATGATACAACTCTTTTTGTTAAGAAAAATAGAATATCAGTTGTATATTTGGTTGTGTATGTAGATGATTTAATGATCACCGGAAACAATGATGACTATATAGTTTCCGTTAAAAGAGAATTATTGAAAGTTTTTGACATGACAGATTTAGGTTTATTACATTATTATTTATGGATTGAAGTTGATAAGAAACCCAAATATATTTTCATTTCTTAGAAAAAGTATATTGGACAACTATTGGGCAGATTTGGGATGTAGGATTGTAATCATGTCGCTACTCCGATGGAGCAGAATTTGAAGCTTACTTCCACTGAGGGAAGTATGTTTGAAGATCCAAAAAATTACAGGGTACTTGTTGGAAGTTTAAATTTTCTAACTACTACTTGACCTGAAATAGCTTTTGTTGTAGGGATACTTTCTAGGTTCATGCATAAGCCATGTGAAGGTCATCGGAATGTAGAAAAGCGAGTGCTCAAATATTTGAAAGGTACTCAAACATATGGCATCAAATATTCCAAAGTTGTAGATTTCCATCTCACCGGCTATTTAGATTCTGATTTTGATGGATATAAGGAGAATGGAGTCTCTACTTCTAGTTATTTGATGAGTCTTAGATCAGCAACCATTAGTTGGAGATCACGCAAGCAATATATTCTTGCTGATTCTATCACCAAAGCTGAATATGTTGCAGCAACTCAAGCTACAAAAGAAATCATTTGGCTTCGCAAAATACTTGAAGACTTGCAAGAGAAACAAAAGGCTTCAACTCCACTACTCGTTGACAACTCTTCTGCAATTCAGTTGGCCAAGAATCCCAAGTTTCATGATCGAAGCAAGCATATTAACACCAAATATCACTTGATTCGACATTATGTAGAGGCCAAAGTTATTCATCTGACACATTGTCCTACTTTAGAGCAAATTGTAGACATATTTACAAAGCCACTAGGATGTGAAAAGTTTGAAAAATTCAAAATGTTACTCGGCATGTCAGATGTCCCTTCGGATTAAGGGGGAAATGTTAACTAATCCTTCATGATTGTTATTGTATATTGTATAATACGTAATTAGTTTTACATTCCGTTTTTACTGTTAAAAAGTTACTGAGACACAACTGTCTTGTAGCTAGATTTCACATGTATAAATAAGTAATTTTATCATTAATATGATGCTATTTCATTGTGGAGTTTATTTTGGGAAAAACCACCATTAATGTTTTCTTCATCTTATTAATAATTAGAAAATATTCCTTTACATCAGTGTGTAGGTCCCTATCTACTAGAGGCCACCATCTCTAATTATTTCTCTAGCTTCCACTAGAAGGAAGGAAGCCACCTGATCTAGTTCTCTAGCCACCACCAGAAGGAAGATACCACTCCCTTACTGAAGGCTTCAACCCTCAGATTCTTATAGACATCATTTCATAATTTTTCATACTTGATCCACCTACAACAAACTCAAACCTTGTAGGCCACATTTCGTCCATTTTCATACTAGACCCATACTAAACATTATGCTCATCAATCTGAATACAGAATCGAGCATTCTCACCAATACTATTCATATAATCACGAATACGATCCACAACAAAAATACATCAACCAATAACATTCTCTTTGTAAGACAATATGTCCTCAATACATCACTGTGTACAATCTCTCTCTGCAATATGCAAATTAGCACTCAAACTATCAATGATAAAAAACAACTACCTGAAACTCACTCAACATATCACAATAGAAACATGATCATCAAACCCCTCAACTCAATACAACATGCTACTCATGACCATTAGTGACATACTCCACAAGGTTCTCACACTAACATATATCACAAGCACAAATATTAAACTCATAAGCACTCAACTATACAGTATAAGCATAATTGCCATAACCATTTAGAACTCTACTACAAATGAAACAAGTAGCAACTATAATCAAAACTATGCCATATAAAACATCACCCGTGGAACACATAAGTTAGCACCATGATAATGTTTTTTCCATCAAACTAGGGTCAAAATTCATTTGTCTCTAAACTTAACCTCTCTAATAAACATGTCAGAGCACAATGACATAACATAACTAATCTAGGTTGTGATCTCTGCAACAAATATACAACGTACAATATTCTACCACATACACACTATTATCTTTGTCTTTGACTCACATACTATGACTCTTAACAATTATATGGTTATAATAACTTCATAAATCGTTGTTTTGTCCTCAATACATAGTAATAGAAAATGAAAAACATTATTCCTAGCATTCAAGAGACAAAAGGGTGAATGCATGAAGATGGGTTACACTTTTCAACCAAATGTGATGATAAAATTTTATTTTTTTCATCTTTTATCGAATTGAAGCCTTCAAAATTCATATAAGCATTGTGAAATTTGATTAGGAGTAAAAAGACAGATTGTGGAGAATTATATTGTTGTCCTAATAATATTTTTTGCTAATTCAGCATCAAATATTTCACTTCATGTGTAAGTTTGTCAGTCATATGGAGACATTCCCAGTCCTCTATAATTTACGAAGGCCTTCAGACATTAATGATCAATCCAACCAAATACCATTATATAGTTACAGTGAACAGTCACGCCCACACGTAAAGTCATATTAGGACCATAATGTATAGACAACAAACAGAACAGCTGGGCTCGGATCTCATATTTTTATCGCTTGCAAGCCGACGGCTATGGCTGATCGTAAAACCTATCTAACAACGCAGTTAATCATCTACTTCCGGTCACTAATTGTAGTTCGCAAAAACCATCTAACAACGCCATTAATTAGCTACATCCAGTAGCCACAAAAACTATCTAACAAACACCGTTAATTACCTACTTGGCCTATCAATATAAAAAACTAAAAATTTGCAGAGGGTACCTACATTCTAGATTTTTTTTCTCCCTTCCTGTCAAAACAAGTCATTTTGAAGAATGATTGGGAATTGTTACGGTGATATGCGTGCGGAGCTTGATAGTGAGCTTGGAGGGCTCAAATCCACTGACAATGAACGAGACGCTATGCTCTAATAATAATAGTGAGCATGCATGCAACGCAGCCCTTAAACGGAAACAATACTGGGTAATAATAGAAAGCTTCCCTTAACTTAAAAAATCTTCGAGTTTTATCTATTTGTAGCTAGCTTTTGACAACCTCATGCTTAGAAATCAATCATCCATGTAACAATTGCTTGTAAACTCGGCAATGATTAAAAAATATTCGAGCTTTGTGTAACAACTGCCTGTAAACTCGGCAATGCTTAAAAAATCTTCAAGCTTTATCCATTTGTAACAACTGCTTGTAAACTCGGCAATGCTTAAATCAACGGTTGAAAGTGTCTCACCTAATCAAACGGAGCAGGGTAAAAGTGTTGACGATTGTTGATGCATAGGAAGACCTATCAGTCTAAACATTATATAAGCAGTTCCTAACCTAAATATATAATTATTGTCTTAATAAAATAGTAATTTTATGATTTTTTTAATTCATAAAATGATTTTTCCATTTCTTTTTATTATTAACAAGAATAAAAAAAAGTACATAGTTAATATAATCATCAGTAAGACCCAGATGCGGGTGATCACAACTGCAATCAATGATCGATTATGCCAAGCAGACACCTGGCCTGACGGATGGCAGGCGGAAGGTCTACAAGGTACGCGTCGTAGTAGGTCGCTTCAGGTTCATGGCAGGTGAATTAAATCCTGAACAATCTCGAAGTGAGTTTGATATCAATGCAAGCATGGCTGCTCTACACACAATTCGGCTCATTAACATGGATTGGCTCAACACCTCTGTTGCAGTTAATGACTCTGTTCTTTATGAAGCTAAGCCGCTTCAGCTCCCCTGTCTGGTCTTTCGTGTCGGCTTAATCGCTTGGCTCTGGAATCGTCAGGATTTTATCAGCACTCCCACCATTTCGGGTTTACTCTGTCTCAATCGTTCTCTCAGGTCTTTTGCTTCTGATACAATGCCTCGCAGCCGAGGTATCCCGCGTCGTGGAGGTCGGTCAGGGAACAGGGGTCGCCCTTCTCAACCTGCTCCTCAGCATGTTGCCCCCATTGCCTTAGTTCCTCCCTCATCTCCGCCTTTGGACCAAGATAGGCTTATCCCGAATAACTCTTACCAGACCTCCAGGTTTATATTCCAAAGTCGGCTCAACAGGCCTGTGGTGACGGTGAATTTTACCGTATTTGTCTCAGAGGAGGAGAGCAACCAGCTCAGTTCGACTCCACCCGCTTCCTCACATTCTCAGGATGACAGTATTCTACTTGGGGATATGACTGGGTTGGTGTTTCATGTGGACCGCATGCACGAGGACGCCCCTGTTTCGGAAGCACCTCAGCAGCCTGACCCAGCTCAGGAAGATGTTATTGTATGCGAGCCATCTCAAAGAGCAACTGGCTTTTTACATCTGGTTACTGATTCTGATGGAGCGCCGGTTCTGGACGAAGACGGGCTCGTGACCTGGGTAGCTTCACCAAGCCAGGCAAAGGAGGATATGCCAGCTTCTCCAAGTCATGCGGATTAATCTCTGCTCCTTTCTGACGGGTCGCCTTCTGGTTCACATGCTATGCAATTTTGGTCCTGTGTCTTTGATTTTGCAGTTAAATGTCCTTGTCTGTTTCATTCTCATGCTTCAGGCAGTAACTACAGCCAACACAGGTTTCAATTTTTGTTTTAAAAATAGCTATGCTAGTCGCTACAGTGTTTTTGAGGTCACTGAAGGTTATGATAATTGTAGTCCTGGTAAATTTTGTCAGTATGTCAGGGACCAAAATCAAATCTCTGAGGTCTGTATTGTAAATCTGGTTGACAGTTTAAACTGTAATGTCCCTGAGTTTTTGGTTGAGGAATGGCCTCGGCCTCCTCTGAGGTCTTGACCTCATTGTACATATTTTTTCACCTTTTTTAATAGAATTAGTATTTACAGAGAAAAAAAAAAATATAATCATCAGTAAGAATAAAAAAAGGTATAGTCGTTAGCAAGAATCAAGAAAAAAGTACATAATCAAAGATAAATTTTACAAAAGTCTTTTCCAATCAAAATACAAAGGCAACTCTTAAAAAAACATTATACATCATGTCAATAAGACTTAAACATGACTAGCAATGTTATCATTAACACAACCCTAATAAAAGACTTGCAACCACTTGTACTACGTTCAGTTGACTTTCACTTTGGCATGATTACATAAATAGAACATAAAACAAAGGCTTCTGAGTAATAAATTAAAAGTAGATTAAACATCTAAAAAGCAACCAATTTTTCAAACATTTTTCTTTCACTGTAGATGTACCTACCAATCTTTTGAGGACCACTGTCGGGCCAATGCAAAACTAGAAACTTTATATATTGGATTTCGCTGAACACAAAAGCTATTACAACCACATGTGGTTAGTTGGCTACCCTCAGAGTTGATATTTGATGATATTTCAGAAAATTTATCAACAAAATTTAAAATAATATTTAGTGTTGCAGCCTGTACTTCTCATTTAAATCTTCAAAGATTCTGATTGGCTTGGATGTATTTTTTTCTGTAATTCGGAGAATCTAATTCCTTGAAATTAATGTGCCATTCTATTTTTAATGCTTCGAATATTTGTGTCAAGGACGAACTAAAACTTTTAAGGGTTACAATTTTAAGCGGATCTTTGGCCACGGAATGATATATGGTAAGTTTACACGTATTTATACTGTATCATAAATGAGACACGATAAAGAAGAAGGGTCAACTTCAAAAGATGGGATTTCCTGACAAATTGAAAGCTGTATTTCTTATTCAATTGCCCTCAGGTTTTTTTTGTTTAACCCTCTTATTAGTCCCTGCCTTCGGCATAGTAGGGACTATAACGTTTGATGGAACGTTTGACTACTTATTAATTAATTAGTTGACTGTAAATTTTCAGTGCTTAACCAAAGTTTATTGCTAAGAATTTTGCGTTATGAAAATTTTAACCAAACTTTTGAATTTAGCCTCTTATTGCAGACTTCACCTACCCCAATGCTGTTTTTAGCGAGGGGAAGCTATTTTATCCTAAGTTTTTTAACTGACAGTTGTGGCAAGTTCTTTTATTTAAAGTTTTTGTAACGAAGGTTGAAGCAAAGTTTTCAAAGGCTATTCTATCCTAAGCTTTTAATATGAAGGTTGGGGCAAGTTATTTTATTTAAATTTTTTGAAACAAAGGTCGAGCAAAGTTTTCAAACTTGTTGAGACAACATCGCATAAACCCGTCGAGCTTACAAGCTTACACTTGTCACTGCTAGCGGCCAAGATTGTTTACAGCTGCTAGTTTCATTCGACTACCCTCTTATGCCCTCTTCCCCTCTTCATTACATTGCAAACATGTTGTTCTTCGGCTCTTCATTGCATTGCATGTTAGCTTCCGCTCGAGTTTGTTCAGGCTGTCGGGATGAAAATTCATTGAAATGGTCTCTGTTCCAGGCACGTTTATTGAAATGATCTCTGTTCCTTTATTAGGTGATGTAGTATTTTGCTTTGATTGTGATATTTGAGATATATTTCTGTCTTGTTCTATGATATTCCTCTACCTACAGACAACGATGAAGAACATGTTGCAAACCCTATTCAAGCATAAATTTAATGCCACAACTTCAAGGTGAATTTACCAAAAGCTTACTCAAAAACTCAATGGAAAATGCATCAAGTTCATTCTTTAATTTCTTGTGCTTTAAATGCATCCATTTTATGTACTTTAACAATGTCTGTGCTCTATTTTGTTCTTTAATTTCATGTACTTTAAATGCAGCCATTTCATTTTTTAATTTCCTCGCCTTTAAATGAATCCATATTTTGTGGTTTAACCTTGTTTATTTATTGTAGATGATATAAATGATATTGAACAGGAAGAGGAGAAGGCTCAAGAGGCAAGAATTCATCTACCATTTCTTATGCAATAATTTTTGGAAGATGTTAATATGTTTTATAATAATATTGAATTTGACAGAGATTGATATATGAGAGGTCAATTCTGGTAAATTTCCCATGCAGGGAATGCACCTATGAAGTTGAAAGTGTACGACTGCAACTCAGGTTTTATGGATGAAATTCTATATTAAAAAAAAAATTATTTACCTTACATTTCATAGAGGTAAGAGAGGAGTTCCTTCACAAATAACACTCTACTTTCTTTAGTTGCATTGCTTCCCGCAGAGCCAAGCCGAGCCAGTTGCATAGCTTCCCGCAACCTGAAGCAGTTTATGAGGGCCGGACCAGCTTCTAATGCACTGCGAATTTCTCTGGTTAATCTCTACATGGAGGTAGAATTCTAAAATTTATTTAAACAACTATTTAGTAAAAAAGAGTAAAAGCATGAAAGGGTTGAAGCCTTCGAAGAAATTTGACAACAAAATAAGGCCTAAACTACCAGAAGAGGTTGCCAGTACTTACTTTTCCCATTATGGGGGCAGTTGCTTCTGCTTCTGAATTAGTTAATCCTAATCAAAGAAAGGGAGATTCATATCTAGGCAAATGGAGCAATGCGTAGATGAGCTCTTGGCATATCAAGATAATCAATTCGGCTTCATCACCCTGGCACTTGTTTCAAATGCTTAGAATGCATGTTTAGATTTTGGGTATAGATTCTTGTCTCGACACTTTATTATCTTGTTCCACCTGAATGAGTTTTCACTGCTATAATCGATAGAAAGACCGGTTCGTCCTGATACCACTCTGAGTGTACATCGAATTGGTTCGGTTCGCCATCTACCCATAACGGCTATGCTGGAAAATGTTTAGAATGAATGTGGAGATTCTGGGTATAGATCCTCTCTCCGCACACTTTATTATCCTGTTCCACCTAAATGCGTTTTCACTGCTATAATCGATAGAAAGACAGGTTTGTCCTGATATCGAACTGAGTACACCGAATTGGTTCGGTTCGCCATCTACCCATAACGGCTATGCCGGAAAACAAAGATGTTATGCCTTTTCTTAGAATACCCTTACCCGAACAACTACTAGACCAAGAAAAAATCTTTGGGATTTACTACAACAACCTTGCACAAATCTTGTTTTCTTTAAAGATGGTTCATTTCGCTTTTTGCCTATGCATAGGGATCGATCTGGTCAAGCACGTCTCCTGTTGCTTTGGGGCACGAGAATCATTTTACCTAAAATCTGAGATTTCAGGTTGCCTCCTCCGTGTGGTGTTACTTTTCTTATATTCCTGGGAATGTTCATACAACAACAGCAACTTAGGCCACCAGAAAATCCTTTGTATGTTCGAAGGGGAGGACTGGGACCCTCGCTGCTACTGGCTTTGAGTTGGTTACTGGCGGCATAGTTACAAATTCTCTTACTGGTAGGTCGAAGAAAGAAACGAGCATGGTTTGCATGCTTTGACCCTTGAGCAAAGAAACCCCCGCTAGCAGGAACCCACGACTGCAGGTCGAATCTACCCAGGCTGGTCCAAAAAAAACAGTCATAAACTCAACTATTATCTTGCAACAATCTGAGCCTTGGAGTTTTCACTGCTATGATGCACTCCATGGGAATGAACGACTGGCCTGGGTTAGATTCTTGGCTAAGTGGGGGTGGGGCACGTGGGCTACATGCAAGCCTTGCATGCCTATCCTACACGTTCTTTTCCTTTTTCTTTTTTTCTAATTTTATGTTTATTGTTGCTTTCCGGAATCTTATGTTATTGTTAGAATTGAGAATTTTTATTTTTTTTGTTTTTATGTTTATTATGTTATTGTTAGAATTGAGAATTTTTTTATTTTTTATTTTTTTTTATTGCTTTCCAGAATCGTATGTTAGTATTGCCCTGCCCAATTCATATTGATCGGTGAATATGTGGAGGTAGTGACCGCCAGAAATCCTAATCTGTTCTAATCTGTAACTTTCAAAAAAATTGCCATTTTATTTTTAATAGCATTATGTTATTCGATTGGAAATGGAGCAAAAAAATTTCCATTTTATTTTTAATAGCATTATGTTATTCGATTGGAAATGGAGCAATAATGATAGGCTCACACCTTAGTTGGTAAATTATCTACCACCGTTGATTCTATTTCTTCCCATTAACTTCAAAATCAACAATAGCACCCTTGTTCTCTACCAAAACAAACTGCTACAAGGCAATGATTTAACTTGTTCCACACTTCCTTGATAACATTTAGCCTTGGTAAAGTTGGAACTTTCTTCCAGAGCCATCATCCCCATACTAAGGGGGTGATTAACCAATGCTTGTAAAAAGGCATTTTCATTGTTCTTAGACACATTCTTGAATTGAGCGATTGTTACAACTCCAACATTCAAGTTTTCCTTTGACATTCTACGGTTACACCTTACACATTTTTCCTTTAACACTATATGATTACACCAATGTAAGGGTAACTGATTGTGAACTAATTCCCCTATTAAAAAATGTGAAAGCATATCCATAATCCACAACTCCCTGTTGCAACCATGGTTGGTTGTGGTACAATTGATAATCTCTTTCTCAGAAGGTGATACAATATTCCAAGTCATGATTTAGTTGATGGTTTCTATTAATCCAACTACGGTGAAAACCCAACGACTACCGTTGCAGGGTTTTCGACATGGTCTCATCCCAAAATTTTGATATATGAATGAACTCCCGTTGTACGCTTATGAATGAACTCCAAAGCATTCAAATTTTCAAACAAAAATCACTCCATGAAGGTTATACTGAGTACAAGGATTAAGGATTATGTGTTGATAAAACTCTTCTATTAATAAACTGAAACTTGTATAATATTGTCTAACTTTGTAAATTAACAAATTACGAATTCCTCTTCATAAATTAACAAGTTATGAATTCTGAATTTTCCCTGTTTAAGTTGCCAAATTCATAAACTTTTCCTGTTTAAGTTGACAAATTTATAAACTTTGCATGGAAAATATAAACTATGCAATTGCCTTCTATTCTGAAACATTTATATGCCATAAATATGCATTATAGCAACAAATGTAAAATGTACTTTCAAATTGGCAGGTACTACCATTGCCTGCAATCCTTGTTTTTATCCCTATATTCTTTAATGTGTTTATCACGGGGATTCCCAGCCTTCGGCCCCTGTTCTGGAGAATATGAGATGGATTATGGAGGTGTTTTGCAAGCTGTCTATGGTTGTTAAAGCTACTTGAAAAAAACCATCAATGATATATATCAAACCCCTTTATAATCTATCTCTAGTTTTCCATTACAGGGACAGTTGAATTTTTTTTTGGGAAGGTTGGGAATCCCTCTTCTAATTTAAGAGATTACATTTATGGGAATCCCGATTATAATTGAATAAATTATATTTATTATTGATGATCAGTTATCATTATTAATATCAGAATTTAAAAATTACTTTGTATAATCAAACTAGAAATTTTAAATTGATTAGCTAATTTCAAGATTTTAAAAAATTTCACATTTCATTTAAAAATAAAATTTATAACAAAAGCAACTTTTTAGTATTAGAAAGTATTTTTTAAACTATCCAATTTTATAATCATGGACAATCAAAGATTTTTTCATGAGGTTTTTGAATTTAAGTGTTTAATAATGATAAACAATTATACCATATTTATTATTATGTTGTATAATGCTTATCATTATTCATTCTAAGCAATTATTTATATAAGGTAAAAAAATAATAAAATTTTATAATTTGTAAATTATATATTAAAAATATATTCGTAAATTTTCATTTTTATTATTTTATAATTTGTAAATTTATATATTAATTTTTTTTATATAAATTTTCATTTTTATGAAATATATTAAAATTATATTTCTAGCCATCAGTTAAATATTATATATTATATGGAATTTTTATTAATATTCATTAAAAAATAAAAACAAGTTATAGCAAAATTAACTAGTTAAAATAACAGGGATAAATCCATTTACATCCCATTTAATCAATTTATAAAATTCTAATGTCATAAGAAATAGGTAACCCAATCAAATTATAAAATTTTATTAATTTTATAATTTGTAAATTTATATATTAAAAATAAATATGTAAATTTTCATTTTTATGAAATAGGTTTATATGAAAATTATAGAATTATAATTATAATTATAATTATATATATATATATATATTTTGAGATTGGGCATATTTTTTTTTAATATTCATTTTCCATTAATTATTTTTATTTATTAAATAATGTTTTTATCATTTGACTTTTTTTTTTTATAATTTTTGATTAATAGAATTTTTTTATTAATATTTAGTTTTAATAAATTAATTTAAATACTATTTTTCAAAAACTAGCCATTTAATATAGTCATTACTTATTAATATGAAACATATTTATTGGTTCAAAATGGGTTCAAAACGAGTCATTACCAAAAGACTTAATTCATTATGGATCACAAAAACCGAAATTCAGAAAGTACAAATAAATTACATACATGACTATCTACTCTCTTATCAATTTGAATGTGTGTTCTCCAATCAATTTAAACAATTTAAAGCATTCAAATAAGGTGGTGCATATAAACTATATAGACATTCCAATCAATTTCAAATATTTGAAAAAAATATTATATATGTGAATGTATATAATATTTATGATTATGATATTGGTAATGTATAATGTTTACTAAATTCTTTTTTATTATATAAATTTTTAACTATCAATTAATAAATAAATTAAGATTTATTTTTATCTTTTGAAATTTTTTAATTACATTTTAAAATGAATTATTGAAATTAAATATTAATAGTTTAAAATTTAATTTAGTATTTATTTTCCAAAATATTGAATCTCTTTACTATTTAAAAATACAATTTAAATAATAAAAAAATTAAATTTTATTAATAAATACAAAATTAAATTTAAATAATAAAAAAATTAAATTTTATTAATAAATACAAAATTAAATTTTACACTTCGAAAATAATTTAAATTTATAACCAATTAATCTTATCTTTCTCAAGTATACTATTACTCTCATTTTGTAAATATTATTACCAATTTATGACCTGTTTTTAGTGATCCTGTGGACTCTCCGAACGTAAAAGTGAAAAGTTATCCATTGGTTTAATTTTTGGAAAGAGGTTGCAGAAATAGCTAGGAAGTTGCAGACATGATATATGCCAGTGCATCAAGAGCCCATGATTCCCACTAGAAAATAAATAAAAACTTAGCAACATGGAAACCTGTAGGCAATTCACATAATTTTTCAGAAACTGGGAACTTTTGCTCCTATTAAAATAGTTGAAAAAATAGGTCGGTAATGCTGCAAGTCTGGGAGGAGAACGAAATGCATTTATATTGTCCCAAGAAAACGTGTGTCATGCCTACGTATTTTTCTAATAGTAGAAATTTGGGGAGGAGAACTAAGTGCATTTATATTGTACCTGGGAGGAGAACGAAATGCATTTATATTGTCCCAAGAAAACGTGTGTCATGCCTACTTATTTTTCTAATAGTAGAAATTTGGGGAGGAGAACTAAGTGCATTTATATTGTACCAAGAAAACGTGCATCAGGCCCATAATGCTTACATATTTTTCTCCCTATAGTATGCGTTGTCTACGGTTCACAATTTTGTTACGAGGATAAATTTTTGGTAGAAATTTTTTTAAAAATTTGATTGTTTAAATAATTTTGTTGATGGTGGAAATAGATTTGGTATTATAAAAAACAAAAGAAGCATTTAAAATGTTGAAGCTTGACCATTATACCTAAAGCATTTGGATATCAAGGGCTTGTCAAATGTTTTTTTGCTAATTATAATACAACTCATAAATTATATATATATATATATATTTTATTTCAAATTTATTTGCAAAAATTAAATTTGTATATAGAATGGTAGTATTTTTTTTAATCAAAGTTTTATTTACACCATATTTTTGTATATCTAAGATATTTCTTTTGTTTATGCATATAAATGTGGTATTATTTTTTTTATCAATATTTTATTTGCATTGTTTAGAAACACTAAGAGGGAGTGGACCAGTGGTGAATCAATATTTCATGATAAATAACTTTTACCCAGTTTTCACTCTTCTTTACAATCAATGTTTTGTGAATTTAACAACACATTATGACAATAAATGTAACCATAAGCTGATAACACATGTCAACCATGAGCAACATATAATCATAAATGCATGTGAACCATAAGAACACAACACATCAACAAGTCAGCGTACACGCCATCACATAGAGACACCGGATATTAGATGGAAAACCCAGCTGGGTGTTAACTAATCCTTGAGGATTGTTATTGTATATTGTATAATATGTAATTAGTTTTACATTCGGTTTTTACAGTTAATAATTTACTGAGACACAACTCTCTCGAACCTAGATTTCACATGTATAAATAAGTAATTTTATCATTAATATGATGCTCTTTCATTGTGTTGAGTTTATTTGGGCTTGTACAGTGGTATCAGAGCCTTGGTTGAGTTGTTCCTAAACTCCATGTATTTGAAGTCTATGGTAAAGGAGACGCAGAGCGTGAAGACTGTGAAGATAGAGTGCAGCAAAAAGTTAATCCAATAGAGTGCAGCAAAAGGTTAATCCAGTGGAACAATGTAGTGGGATTCCCAAACTATTGACTCTCTGTAAGTTTCATATCTTTCAATCACAATGAAAGATGATTGGAGAAATTGAGAGGCATAATTTTTTTAGTAATTACATTTACTGCAATAAACAAGAGTTTAAATGGGAGATAATAATAAGATAAATTTATTGCAAACACAAAAGGATACTTAAAATGAAGTATATATATTTTGATGGCTTGAATAAAACTTTTAATCGAAGATCGGTCAATTTTCTAGTGAGGATATATATTTTTTGGTGGCTGAAATTTTAATTGAAGAGTTGTCAATTTTCGTTTGAATAAAACTTTTTTTTGAATTGTGGTCAATTTTCTAGCAAGGATATATATTTTTTGGTGGCTGAAATTTTAATTGAAGAGTGGTCAATTTTCTGGCAAGGATGTATATTTTTGGTGGTTTGAATTAAATTTTTATTTAAATAGTGGTCAATTTTCTGGTGATTTGAAAAACATATTTTTATTTTTGAAGGCTAATAAGATTTGGACCTAGCTCTTTGCTAGGCTATTTTTGAAACTTACCACTAAACCAAAAAACCAACTTTGTTAAAACAAGAGGAGAAACAAATTTATATATTTTCAGAAGTATTGCATATATTTTGAATTTGAAAGGGTTTGAAGAATATTTGGCTACATAACAATCATGACTTCAATAGTTTCCATAGTTGGAGTTGTTCTTAATGGAAAGGAAAATTATCACCAGTGGTTTAAAAAGTTTAAAAGTGCCATTGTTTTTAACAATTTGTGGGAAGTTTGTTAAGACAAGGAGGATAGTGATGGAAAATAAATTGCACCAGAGCCGCCTGATAATGAGAAGCAACATGCAATTTTGGATACAAAAGACAATAAGGCATATGCATTAATAACTACATTGGTGACAGAAGAGGTAAGCAGATGTATTGTTTCTTGTGATACTACATTCAAAGCACTAAAGAAGTTGAAAGAATTATATGATTCACACTCAGAACTCGAAATTATTCAGTTATTGTTAAAGTTGTTTAATTTGGAGATGAAGGATAATGATCCTTTGAAGAGTGCCTCTGAAATAAAAACCATTTTTCCTGATATAGAAGCCATTGGAATTAAAGTAGATTTACAACTTATAGCTTTTATAAAATTCCTTCACCCTATCTATTCAAACAATTTGGAATCTCTCCAAGCTAGTGGGTAGCTAAAAGGCATTACATTTGATAAACTAGTAAGAAAAGTAGTTGAGAGAGAAAAAGGCTTTGGGAAGAAAGAGGCTCCACTTAATTCTAGTGTAGAAATTTTGTGCCTTGCACGATCGGAAGTCTCATGCTGAAACTTCTAGAGGTGATAAAAGTAGTAGAGGTCGTGGTAGGAGAAATTATAGAGGCAGGGGGATAAAATAATCAGGGAGACAAAAAACAAATGAATTTTAATGATAAACCAGCTATCAAATGTTTTAGATGTGGTAAAATTGGTCATACTACTACTAACTGTAAAATCCCTTCGGGGAAAGTCAGTGAAAGGAGAGAATACTTGAATAAAAGGAAAGATCAACCACCACTAGATAAGGGAAAATCATCATAGTCTGCACATTACATTGTTGCTCACTGTAATTTTAATATTAATGATGTTTTCAACACTACATTTTCTTCATGGCGAGATAGTTGGATTTTGGATTTAGAAGCCACATGTCATATGACATTTAGGCGAGATTTTTTTGAAACATTCAGTGACAATATTGATGGTGTTATTTACTTTGCTGACAAGTCTCAAATTAAATCATCTAGAATTGGGTCTATTTGTTTGAAGATATTGAATTTTTCAGATTATGTTCTACAAGATGTACTTTATATTCCATAGTTTCAGTGAAATTTGATGTATCTTATCCATATTCGGCAATAGGGGCATTCTATTCATATATTTGATGGCATTATTGAGATAAGCAGAGCATCTGATCATTCAGTTGTTATGACCGGTGTGGAAGAAGAAATGCTTTTAAAATTAAATGGTATTTCATCTACTAATTGTCATGAAAATTTTGTTCTTTTGGTGTAGCAAAGTGATATCCTGTCTCCTAGCTTGTTGTGGCATTGTCGATTTGGTCTCATCAATTATGGAAGCATCAAAATTATGAAAAAGCAAGGTATTAAAGGTCTTCCTACTGTTCCAAGAAATATTATACCTTGTGCTGCTTGTATTATAGGAAATCATTGTAAACAACCTTTTCATAGTTCTTCTTTCATATTTTCACAAAAATTAGGTCTCGTACATTCAGATTTATGTGGACCTATGCCTGTTGCAACTGCAAATGGAAATAAATTTGTGCTCGGATTTATCGATGATTACTCGAGAATGTGTTGGGTGTATTTGTTGAAGAATAAGTCACAAGTGTTTGATGTTTTAAAAAAAAATAATTTGATGATTAAAAATGAAACTCAATAGAATATAGGCATTCTCAGAATTGATAATGGTGGCGAGTACACTTCTTAGGCTTTTGAAGAATACTTGAAGGACAATGGAATCAAACATCATACTACCATACCTTATAATCCACAATAGAATGGCATCACAGAACGTATGAATAGAACTTTGCTTAATATGGTTAGATCTATGATGTTCTTTAAGAATGTTAAGTTGATGTTTTGGGGAGAAGCAGTGCTTTGTGCAGCTTATATTCACAATCATTGTCCTTCTTCTGTCATCAATAATAAATATCCTTATGAAATGTCGTATAATCGTCTTCCTATTGTTCAACATTTTAGAGTCTTTGGTTCTCTATGCTATGCATTAATTCCTAAACATCAGCGCAACAAGTTGGGTGCTAGGAGTTGCAAATGTATTTTATTGGGATATTCTGCTACTTCCAAAGCTTATAGATTGTATGATGAGGAGAATAAGAAGTTCATTCTTTCAAGGGATGTTATTTTCCTTGAATCAGATAAAAGTAATTTCACTGTTGATAAGAAACTGGCTCATTTGGAGAAATTTGCATCTAAGAAGTTCTATTTTGAATCTGATAATGTTGTCCCACACACTGAAGGGGGGGTTCCCATTTTAGATCAGTCTGTGGTTCTTCCAGCTTTGACTCATGAGAATGTTATCTTTGAAGAAAATTTGGATGATAGTAATGTTTCTGCAGGACCAGAAATTGCTCTTGAAGAGGTTGTTCTTGAGCCTGTTTTTCAAGATGAGCAACCATCACAACCACTTCAACAAACTTTACGAAGATTTGCACGTGATCGAAAACTTCCAAGCAAGTATGACGATTCTGAAACAGGCATGTCTTCTAAAGGTGATTCAAGTAATGTTTCTCATGACTGTGAATTCAATCATTTTACAATTAGTGAACCTAATTGTTTTGAAGAAGTTGTTAATCGTGATGAATGGAAGGATGCAATGCAAAAGGAATATGATGCACTTATTAAGAATAAAACTTGGAGGTTAATGGATCCTCCTGCAGGTGTCAAACCCATTGGTCGCAAATGGGTGTATAAGATCAGATACAAAGTAGATGTTCTCTTGATAAATATAAGGCAAGACTTGTAGCAAACGGCTACACTCAGAAGGAAGGCATTGACTACACAGAGACATTTTCTCCTATAGCAAAATGGGGCACAATTAGAACTCTATTTTCTTTTGCATCTCAGAATAGATGGAACATACACTATATGGATATTAAAACAGGTTTTTTGAATGGCGATTTGAAGGAGGATGTTTATATGTTTCAACTTAAATGTTTTGTTGTTAAAATCAAAGAGCAAAAGGTATGTAAATTGGTTAACGCTTTGTATGGACTGAAGCAATCATCTCGTGCATGGTATGAAAAGATAACTCAACACCTTCTCAAGTTGAATGATAAGTTATTTGATCTAGATGATGCAACTCTTTTTGTTAAGAAAATTAGAAAGTCACTTGTATATTTGGTTGTGTATGTAGATGATTTAATGATCACTGGAAACAATGATTACTATATAGTTTCTGTTAAAAGAGAATTATTGAAAGTTTTTGACATGATAGAGTTGGGTTTATTACATTATTATTTAGGGATTGAAGTTGATCAGAAACCAAAATATATTTTCATTTCTTAGAAAACGTATATTGGACAGCTATTGGACAGATTTGGGATGTAGGATTGTAATCATGTTGCTACTCCGATGAAGCAGAATTTGAAGCTTACTTCCACTGAAGGAAATATGTTTGAAGATCTACAAAAGTACAGGGTACTTGTTGGAAGTTTAAATTTTCTAACTACTACTTCACCTGACATAGCTTTTGTTTTATGGATACTTTCTAGGTTCATGCATAAGCCATGTGAAGGTCATTGGAATGTAGAAAAGCGAGTGCTCAAATATTTGAAAGGTACTTGAACATATGGCATCAAATATTCCAAAGTTGTAGATTCCATCTCACCGGCTATTTAGATTCTAATTTTGATGGAGATAAGGAGAATGGAGTCTCTACTTCTGGTTATTTGATGAGTCTTAGATCAGCAGCCATCAGTTGGAGATCACATAAGCAATATGTTCTTGCTGCTTCTATCACCAAAGCTGAATATGTTGCAGCAACTCAAGCTAAAAAAGAAATCATTTGGCTTCACAAAATAATTGAAGACTTGCAAGAGAAGCAAAAGGCTTCAACTCCACTACTCGTTGACAACTCTTCTGCAATTCAGTTGGCCAAGAATCCCAAGTTTCGTGATCGAAACAAGCATATTAACACCAAATATCATTTGATTCGAGATTATGTAGAGGCCAAAGTTATTCATTTGACACATTGTCCTACTTTAGAGCAAATCGCAGACATATTTACAATGCCACTAGGATGTGAAAAGTATGAAAAATTCAAAATGTTACTCGGCATGTCAAATGTCCCTTCAGATTAAGGGGGAAATGTTAACTGATCCTTCGGGATTTTTATTATATATTGTATAATATGTACATAATTAGTTTTACATTCCATTTTTATGGTTAATAAGTTACCAAGACACAACTGTCTCGTAGCTATATTTCACATGTATAAAGAAGTAATTTTTGTAGGAATTTACAGGGTAAGTTCCTCAGAAAGAACACCAAAAGGACACCGTTCACAACCAGATCACAGATCAATACACCAGTATTTTTGACGTGGTTAAAACCCTCAAAGAGGGAAACAGTCCATGGCCTGCGCCAACGTGGCTACTACAGGCAATTTATTAATCAAAGAATGAAAATTTACATAAGCTTCTCTCATGCACGGATTACTCGAACAATGACCCTCCATGCGCTTTAAATAGAACTCATGGACCAATCGGGTGTCAAGACACGGATCAAGTGTCGGTAATATCGAGGAGAGAACGAACCGTCGGATCACTACATATCGTGACTGTCGGATTGTAAGTTACAAAATGTACAACGGTAAAGAAACACACTTTACCTAACTCTATACCTAACTCTAAACTAGACCAAGTTGTACTTAACTATTTCCTATGTGTCGGAATATCCTAACATCCCCCCTTAAGAACAACTTGGGATAGGATTGAAGGATTTACAAATATGACACAATAGGAGAAGGAAGGAGGCACTAGAGCCTATCCCCCCTTAGTGACAACTTCCTGAACTCCAAGCATATATCGAAGTTTAGTGAACTTCGCCTCTGTGAGAGCCTTTGTGAAGATGTCTGCAACCTGATCATCTGTTGAACAATATTGCACTTCAAGAACATGGTCATGAATGAGCTTTCTGATGAAGTGCATGTGTAGTTCAATGTGTTTGCTGCGCTAATGCTGGACTGGATCTTTGCATAGCTGAATGGCACTTTGATTATCACACCAAAGTGTGGTTGGATGCTGCTGCTCAAAGCCAAACTTTGATAGGATCTGACGAAGCCACAAGGCTTCCTTACTAGCTTCCACGACACCACGATACTCTGCTTCTGCTGACGAAAGAGAAATGGCAGCCTGTTTCTTACAAGCCCATGTAATAGGTCCTGAACCAAGAGTGAAGACATAACCGGCAGTAGACTTCCGATCATCAGGGTCACCAGCCCAATCAGAATCAGTGAAACCAACTAATAGAGGAGCTGCTTTGGCACTGTAATGAATCCCAAACTGTACTGTACCTCGAACATAACGAAGTATTCTTTTAGCTGCTTTCCAATGACTTTCACGGGGGTTTTGCATAAAACGAGCAACAAGGCCAACAACAAAGGAAAGGTCAGGACGAGTATGGGTTAAATACAAGAGTTTTCCTACAAGTTGACGGTATAAGGTAGCATCAACTTCAGGAGAAGTACAAGAGACTGAAAGTTTGACTCCAGACTGAAAGGGAGAAGGGGCTGGCTTACAGTCTTCCATGTGAAAATGACGAAGAATATCACAAGCATACTTGGACTGGGAAAGGAAAATACCCTCCTTGGATTGCAAGACTTGAAGACCGAGAAAATAGTGTAAGTGTCCTAAGTCTGTCATTTCAAATTTCTTTTTAAGGCTGGACTTCACATGGTTTATAAGGTTGGGATCACTACCAGTAAGAATAAGATCATCAACATAAAGAACAAGGATGATAAGAGAGTTGCCCACTTTCTTGGTGTAGACAGTATTGTCAGAATAACACCTAGAAAAGCCAGATTCTAAAAGAAAGCTATCCATTTTGGCATACCAAGCCCGAGGAGCTTGCTTGAGACCATAAAGGGATTTCTTAAGTCGACAAACAAGGCTGGAGTCTGTTTGTATGAAGCCAATGGGTTGTTCCATATAGATTTCTTCCTGCAAGTCCCCATGCAAGAAGGCAGATTTAACATCCATCTGATGGACTTCCCATTTTAAAGAGGCAGCAAGGGAAAGAACAAGGCGGATAGAGTTCATTTTGGCAACAGGGGAGAAGGTTTCAGTGTAGTCAATGCCTTCAACCTGTGAAAAGCCCTTAGCAACAAGACGAGCTTTATGTTTATCAACTTTCCCATCTGGTCCATACTTGGTTCTGTAAACCCATTTACATCTAACAAGTTTGCGTCCCTTTGGTAGAGGAACAAGATCCCATGTATCATTTGCCAACAATGAATGATATTCTTCATTCATAGCTGCTTCCCAATGTGGATGGCCTGAAGCTTCTGCAAAAGTGTCAGGATCATGATTTACTGGAGCTTGAGCCAGTAAAGAAGAGGCTCTTTCAAACTGAGAACGTGTACGTCGCTGATCTGTAGGATCACCGGCAAGATCAACTGCTGCATCCCGAGTAGCACAGACCCATCTTGGAAGTTGAGGATCCTGAGAAGGTGGGGGAGGATTATCATCCTCACTTTCATCATCTGAAGAAGAAATGTTTTCAAAAGTAGAAGAGATAGGAAGAGGTGGCACATCCGCCGGACTAGGCTCGCAGGCCGATTTATTTTCATCAAATTTTACATCTCTTCTAATGATAACATTTTTGGACTTAAATGGAATAAGTCTATAACCTTTTACATCTTCAGAATATCCAACAAAAGTACATTTCTCACTCTTAGGTTCTAAAGCTTTATGCTTTTCATCTGGAATATGGGCCCATGCTTCACTTCCAAAAACACGAAAGTGACTTACATCTGGTTTAATGGAACTCCAAGCTTCTTCTGGAGTGATATTCTTTAGAACCTTAGTAGGAGTGCGATTGATTATATAATTTGCACAATTAATTGCTTCGGCCCAAAAACTAAGACTGAGTCCTTTAGATTGCAGCATACAATTAGCCATTTCCTTTAAGGTGCGATTTTTCCTTTCAGCTACACCATTTTGTTGTGGAGTGTATGGAACAGTATGTTGCATTTGAATTCCATTTTCGGTGCAAAAGTTGATGAATGTGTTTTTAACATATTCTCCACCATTATCAGTTCTTAGCTTAAGAATTTGATGTCCAGATTGTTTTTCAACAAAGGTTTTGAAGGCCAAAAATGTGTTAAATACTTCGCTCTTGAGTTTTAAGAAGTATACCCAAGTGCGTCTAGAGAAATCATCAATGAAAGTTAAGAAATACTTGCAGCCAGAGAATGAAGCAACAGGAAGTGGACCACATAAATCACTGTGCACAAGCTGTAAAGGGGCTGAGGCGTGCCAAGAGGCACGTTTGTCAAAACTGTCCCGATGATGTTTTCCGAGTACACATCCGGAACAAACACCATCTCTGCAAGATACCATAGGAAGACCTGTCACCATATTTTCTTTACATAGATGCTGAAGGGAGCGATAGTTTAAGTGACCAAATCGCTCATGCCAAAGTTTGCTCACTTCATCATTATGAGCAACAAATACTGAGGGAAGATTTGATGACCCAAAGTTGTGAAACTTATACAACCTTGTGGAATCATCAGCAATACCAGTAGCTAGAATCTGTTTAGGATCTCTTAGATCCTTGATTACAACATCATGAGGTGAAAATTCAACAATTTTACCTTCACCTGAATGAGTTATCTGATATATAGATAGAAGGTTGCAGGATAAGGTTGGAACACATAATACATCATTAAACTGACCATTGTCTAGATGAACAGTTCCAGTCCCTACAACATTAAGAGATCTATCATCACCAACATATATATTTTTGGTGTTACAATCATTTAAAGAAGAAAACATGGCTTGGTTTTTGGCCATGTGATAAGAGGCTCCAGAATCAATGAGCCACTCATGAGAAGGAGAGGAAGAAGATACATTTAATGCATAACCAGACTGAGATGATTGACAACGACATGCAGAAAGTGCCATTCTGGAAGTTGAAGTTGAAGTATGCTCCACATGGATGTTATGTTTCTTCATTGCGGCTTCCAAGGCTTCCATCTTCTTAAAGCATTTAGATTCTAAGTGGCCATCTCGATTACAAAAGTTACAATGTCTATCAGTCTTCTTCCATTTGTTTTTATTGGTCTTATCATTTTGCTGAAATGATCTTTCATTTTGAGGCTGAGTTGGTTTAGGACCATTCTTGTTAGGATATGACTTCTTAGGATTCTTTGAATTTGGGTGCTGCTGGGCGGCTAACGCTTTCGTGGAAGAGTTTCCAAGATTAAGAAGACCAAGGTGTAAGAGTTTTTCTTGTTCTCTTATTAAAGAATCACAAAAAGAGTCAAAGGAAGGGGTCTTGTAGTCTTTTCCTTGACAAATGAAAGCTTCCCTTGTAGAATGGAAGGTGGAAACAAATACAGAGTAGGCTGGTCCCAACTTAGTAAGGATGGAATAAATAAGGTTACTATCTTCTTTCTTAACCTTAACACCTTCCAAAAGATATCTAAGGGTCTTGAATTTGGACAAGAAATCTTCAATGCAAGAAAAATTATTAGGATCCAATGTAAGCAACTCATTTTCAAGTTGATGGGCTCTAATTTCATTTTTAATCCCAAAAACTTTAGTGAGTTTTTCCAATGCTTCATGAGGAGTCTCAAGTTCTGCAATATGGAATCTAAGATCAGGAGAAATAGACATCCCTATCAAACCACGTGCTTGATCTTGTCTATTTTCCCATTTTGTAGCCTTGTCTTCATCTTTTGGTTTCTTCTCTTGGTCTGTGGCTATTCTGTAGAGACCTTTACTTCTAAGTAAATCTTCCATGTAGGCTATACATTGGAAGTAGTTAGTGTTGTCAAGAATGACTTGGCATGGACTTTCCATTTTTAAAAAAAACTGAAGCTGAAGATGCTGAAAGTAAGTGTTCCAATGGATAGATCTCGAAAAATTAGGCTGTTTTAAAAAAACGGCTCTGAAAAAGGCTTCCGGATGAAGAAGTTATGGCTTTTGAAAAAAAATTTGTTGAAGTTGCCGGCAAAGTGCGCGAATGTGCGGGAATGAAAAAATCCGCCCCCACAAAATGGAGACTTGAACCCAAGACCTCTACTCTCTTAAAATAGCTTTGAACCAATTGATCTATACAAAAAATTTGAGAGAGAGAGAGATAGAGATAGAGAGAGAGAGAGAGAGAGGGGGGGGGGGGCCTTGGTTTGCGTGCTTGCCTTGAGAAAGCTCTTTTTCCCTACAAAACACAAAACACAAAACCCAACACGAATATGCAAAGAAAAACGAACCTTGCGGCTCGAAGTTAGCTTTAGCAAAAAAACTAGATATATTAAAGAAATGAACCTTGTGGCTCAAAGTTAGCTTTAGCCGAAAAACTAAATATTTTTCTCAATGTTTCTGATTTTCCGAGATCACACTAAGGTGCAGGGAAAAGAGCATACGCATGAGAAAAACTCTTTCCTTTCTGTTTCTGATTTGCCCAGATCGCACAGAGTCGCAGGGCAAAGAGCATACATAGAAATGAAAGGTATAGATCCGGTTAAAAAAAAGCGAAATAAACCAAAACCGAAATAAGCAGAGAGAAAATAACAGTAAACTGCAAATAAACACTGTATACCTCCCGATCTAAAAAATGACGCAGCTAGGGCTACCGGAAACCTTTTCGCGTGAAACGAAAGGGGTTCCTCACTAGAACAGATGCTCCGAACGCAACAGAGCAGTCCTCTCGGCCCGAAAGCAGTCAGAAACAACAGATCTAGGAAACGACAGTCGGATGCAGTTCTACCGGCTTCAGATTTGGATCACCAACGGACGCGGCCCTCAAATAGCTCTGATACCATGTAGGAATTTACAGGGTAAGTTCCTCAGAAAGAACACCAAAAGGACACCGCTCACAACCAGATCACAGATCAATACACCAGTATTTTTGACGTGGTTAAAACCATCAAAGAGGGAAACAGTCCACGGTCTGCGCCAACGTGGCTACTACAGGCAATTTATTAATCAAAGAATGAAAATTTACATAAGCTTCTCTCATGCACGGATTACCCGAACAATGACCCTCCATGCGCTTTAAATAGAACTCATGGACCAATCGGGTGTCAAGCCACGGATCAAGTGTCGGTAATACCGAGGAGAGAATGAACCGTCGGATCACTACATATCGTGACCGTCGGATTGTAAGTTACAAAATGTACAACGGTAAAGAAACACACTTTACCTAACTCTATACCTAACTCTAAACTAGACCAAGTTGTACTTAACTATTTCCTATGTGTCGGAATATCCTAACTTTTATCATTAATATGATGCTCTTTCATTGTGGAGTTTATTTCTAGAAAAACCACCGTTAATGTTTTCTTCATCTTATTAATAATTAGAAAATATTTCTTTACATCAGTGTGTAGGTCCCTATCCACTAGAGGCCACCATCTCTAATTATTTCTCTAGCTTCCACTAGAAGGAAGGAAGCCACCACTCCCTGATCTAGTTCTCCAGCCACCACCAGAAGGAAGCTACCACTCCCTTACTGAAGGCTTCAACCCTCAGATTCTTATAGACCTCATTTCATAATTTTTCATACTTGATCCACCTACAACAAACTCAAACCTTGTAGGCCACATTTCGTCCATTTTCATACTAGACCCATACTAAACATTATGCTCATCAATCTAAATACAAAATCGATCATTCTCACCAATATTGTTCATATAATCACGAATACGATCCACAACAAAAATACATCAACCAATAACATTCTCTTTGTAAGACAATATGTCCTCAATACATCACTGTGTACAATCTCTCTCTGCAATATACAAATTAGCACTCAAACTATCAATGATAAACAACAACTACCTGAAACTCACTCAACATATCACAATAGAAACATGATCATCAAACCCCTCAACTCAATACACATGCTAGTCATGACCATTAGCGACATACTCCACAAGGTTCTCACACTAACATATATCACAAGCAGAAATATTAAACTCATAAGAGGTATGCATGTGTTCACTTAGCATAAGTTAGACTAATATATCTATATATATATATATATATATATATATACATATATATATATATATACATATACATATACATATACATATACATATACATACATACATACATACATACATACATACATACATACATACATACATATATATATATATATATATATATATATATATATATATAAAAGCATGATCTACACGAAGAGAGCTAAGTTTTTCATATTAAAAAATTATTTTTTTTATGCAAAATTATATTTTTATAGCTTTTTGAAGTTGACAAATTAATATTTCAATTGAATTTTGCAGACACATGTTTTCACGTTTTTTCAAATATTTAAATAAATTGAAAAACTAAGAGAATATTTTTAAAGAGGACTAGTAAACGAAGATAGTGGTATTTTTTGAAAAAATTTCATTGTGTAATTTTATGATATTGATTTTTTATTCAACCTCTTTAAAATGGTTCAAAAAAATTTCAAACATTATGTTTAAAAGAAAATGGATGAAAAATAATATGAATTCCAATATGTCAAACTCATATGCCATTGGATAGAAGATTCCTTCATGAATCCAACATGATCAACTCCCCCACTTAACAACAAATTTTTCCCTAAGTCCGCTAGGGTACAAAATGGTGTTTGAGGAAATTTTGCAGAAGGGGTGCTGAAATTGTGGATTTTAGAACTTCAGAGGCTCAAACGAGCACTTAAAGCACTTGATCGGGTGTTTAAACATGAAATTCAAATACCTTGATCAAGGGTTTCATAAACCAAACACTCAATTAAGCATTTAAATTTCAAATTCAATAATTGAGGGTTTCATAAACCCTCGATCAAGCCATATACATGGTTAAGAGGGGTTTGAGAGATTGAGCTATATAGCTCAATCGAGCCTTTATAATTTTTTTTAATCCCATAATCTATCTAAAATTTAAGTTTTTACCACATTTTAAAATTCTAAATATTATTATTATTTTTGTTATCATGCCACATAGAAACTTTATTAGTTTTATATTAATATTAAAATTTTATTATTATTATTATTATTATTAAATTAGATAATGAAATCTCATATTAATATAAAAATTTAATACTAATATATTTTAATGTTAATATTAATTTTATTAATTTTGGATTCATATAATATTATTGATTTTAATATGATATAAAATTTGTAATATTATAATATATACTAGCACATCCACATTAAAAAATGTGGTTGATATACGTAGTATCCATGAGCAAAAGTGTCATTAACACAAAAAAGTCATACACGATGACTCAATATGTTACTTTTATTTAATCTAGTTGTTTGTAAATCTAACCTAATAAAATATATAATACTTTTAAAATTTTGAAGTAAGATGATTGAGGGTTTTTTTGGATGCGCTTTGGCTCTGCTAGGGTTCTGAGCGACCCATCAACGGCGCCGACAGCACACCAGGCAAGACCATCTCAGAGGGTAAGCAAGCCTCTGCAGCGCACCAGAGCATTAAGGTTACGCTATGGCACAACCTCTGGGGGGCGCGTCAGGGCCCTCCCCGTCATAGCAAGATCCTGCGCAAAACATCATCTTCGGTTCAGTGGACAATGAAATCCTGAACAGGGGGAAAAAATCCCAAAATGACAATAAAGACAATGGAAAACGAAAAGAAGGAGAAAGCGGTCCACAAGAAGGAACAGAAAAGCCTGAAGAAGGTCCAAAAATTACCTCAACAACTTGCAGACCAGTAGCCAAGGAAAGGCCACGAATAGAGCTGCCGGGAGACAAGATTGACAGAAGAATAGAATATATGCGAGATCATGCCCTCATTGGGAAGTTCATAGGGTTCTGGCCTACTGAGAAAGCCCTATATGGATGGATAGCGGCGAAATGGAAACCAAAAGGGGATGTCACTCTGCAGCTAGGGCCGAAAGGCTTCTTCACAGCAATCTTTTTCTGCCTGGAGGACAAATACAGAATACTAGTAGAAGGGCCCTACTTTTTTAATTCAGCTGGATTATACCTGCGGGATTGGATCCCCAGATTTAACCCAGACAAGGAAGATCTGACGTGGGCGCCAGTTTGGATCAGATTATACTCTCTCCCGGATGAATACTGGGATGAGGACTTACTCAGAGGGATCAGAAATGGGATAGGAGAGTATATCAAAGCGGCAGAAGAAACCAAATCTCGTAAGTACATCTCCTATGCTCGAATATGTGTTTTCATTTGCCTCAATGAAGCTCTTCCAGAGTCGGTAACTCTCGCCCATCGAGATGAAGAATGGATCCAGCCTCTCGACTATGAACACGTTCCTTTTCGGTGTAGAAAATGTCATGCCCTAGGACATCTCTTTAGGGACTGCCCTCAAAATGTCCAAAACAGCATTCCTGACTCTTCTGATACCCCTGCCCAGGACGGCTTTACTAAAGTCTCTAGCAGGAAGCGCTCTCACAAGAAACCCCAAAATGGGTACAAACCCCAGCCCAACAAATCCCATGGCCCAGTAACCAAGAACAGTTTTGATATTCTTGGGCAATCCTCAGAGGAGCCCCCTACCAATGTGGAAGCCAACCCTGATCACCCATCGTTCTCTTCACCTCCCCCTCCATCTAAATCCCCTCCCAAATCTCCGCCCCCCATCGTCATCCCTACCATCCTTAAAAGAGATCAGAAAGAAACTGCAGAGATTTTCAAAGAAATGGAAGTTGATGGTAAAGCTGACCTTCCCCAGAATCCAGAGACCAGCATTGAAGACAATGATCAAGTGCAAATAATGGAAGAAGAGCTAGAAAGTATAGATCTGAATGGCTTAGACATCTTGGAATTAGAACTTGCTTGCAAAAATAAAGCATACGATACAATTCCAGAGCTCCAACTTAATAAGCTCGAAGTGATCATCTCGCGAGCCTATCATCAGAACCAACTCGGGATACAACCAGGTAGCCAATGGGATGGAATTCTGTGCCCAAAGGCCACAAAAAAAGAGGAAGAAAGACAGATATGGAAAGAACAATAGAGATTGGGAAAATCCTGGTAGACTCAGGTAGGTATGCCAAGTTAACAAAGTACTACAAGCCCTCTGCCAACGGTTAATCATGAAGCTGGTATCTTGGAATATAAGAGGGCTAAACAGCCCCGGAAAACTCAGGATGTTAAAAAACATGATAAAAAAGGAAAAGCCACAAATGTGCTTTCTCCAGGAAACTAAGTGTAATAGTACTACGCTAGGCAGCATTCTATCAAAAGCCTGGCCGGGATGTCGTTCGGTTGCAGTAGACGCCTCCGGAGCTTCAGGAGGGCTGGCAATAGCATGGAATACCCAAGCGGTATCCCTCTCAGATTTTCATGCAGCGCACTACCTTATACAGGCGACCTTTCACATTTTGGGCACCAATATCCACGACAACCTATCAAATGTTTACTTCCCACAAGACACTGGAAGTAAGGTAGCGCTCCTTGACACGATTGAAGCTCTAAGCAATAGCAGAAGGCACCCACTTTGGATCGTTGCTGGGGACTTCAACATGATAACTAAAACTGAAGAGAAGCTAGGGGGGAGGAGTAGAATGGAGCCTGAAGTCAATCGCTTCAAGGAATTCATTCAATCGACATCTCTTATAGATATGCCATTCTGTAATGGCACCTTCACCTGGAGCAATCGCAGGGCTGGCAAACACCAAATCGCCTCCAAATTGGATCGCTTCCTCCTCTCAGACAACGCGGTCCACTTAGGAGGAGACATCTCAGCAGCCATTCTGGCTCACACCGGATCGGATCACTGGCCAATAGCTCTACAGTGGCAAAGACCAGGTAACTTAATCAAAAGACCCTTCCGCTTTGAAGGATTCTGGCTTACGCATCCCACTTTCAAGGACTTTGTCAAGACCACCTGGGCCTCGTTCAATCCCCCAGAAGGAGCAAAAATGTATCAATTCCAGCAAAAGTTAAGATTTCTCAAAAGTCACCTAAAAAGATGGAACAGGGAAACCTTTGGAAATATCTTCGAGGCGCAGCAAGAGTTAACTCAGGATCTGGAGGCTCTCCACCAAAAGATTATCTCGGAGGGGCACACGGAAGCCACTCTGGAGCAGGAGCGACTCATCCATAGCCAGCTGGAGAATAGAAGGAAGCAGGAAGAAATCTACTGGAGGCAAAAGTCAAGAGTCAGATGGCTGAAGGAGGGGGAACGTAACACCAAATTCTTCCACAGAACTACAGTTCAACGAAGAATGCATAACAATATACCCTTCATCCAAAACCAATCAGGGGCAAAAGTAGAGACTCACGAGGAAATTGAAGAGGAGCTCCTCAATCACTTTCAACAGGTCCATCAAGAGCAAAGAGAAGATCGGAGACAGGCCATTCGCAAAATTACCAGCAATGTTCCAAAGCTCATTACGGAGGAACAAAATGAACTCCTAATGCGCCCTATTCTTCCCCAGGAAGTGGATGAAGCTATGACGCAGCTCAAAGAAGGTAAAGCCCCTGGCCCAGATGGATTTACTACCACTTTCTTTCACTCTTTCTGGGATATGATAAAGGAGGAAGTCTGGCAGATAGTCGAAGAATCCAGGGCTACGCGCTGGCTTCTTCCCTCTCTCAACTCCACTTTCATTACTCTTATCCCCAAAGAGGAGGACTCCATCACCCCTGATAAATTTAGGCCAATTGCATTATGCAATGTCATTTACAAAGTTATATCAAAGGTCATAGCAAATCGACTCAAACCTCTCCTTCCCGGGCTCATCTCTCCGGAACAGTCAGGGTACGTGGAAGGGCGACACATAATGGATGGCATTCTACTCTCTCACGAGATCATTCATTCCCTCAAGCACTCAAAGCAAGCAGGTATGCTTCTTAAATTAGATCTTTCCAAGGCATTTGACAAACTAAGTTGGAATTATATTCATCATATGCTAAAAGCTTTTGGTTTCTGCTCCTCCTGGGTCCGTTGGATCATGAGCCTAATTACTTCCACTCATTTTTCAATCCTTGTGAATGGTATTCCCTCCCGCCCTTTCAAACCCTCCAGGGGTATCCGGCAAGGGGATCCCCTATCCCCCTTTCTCTTCGTTCTCATGGCGGAAGGGCTAGGGCATCATATTAAACATGCCCTCCATTCTCATCAGATCAAATGCATCTCCGTGCGTAACTCTTCAGCCACCTCTCGTCAGCAGTTCGTTGATGATACTATGCTTTTTGGTTATCCCTCTGCTCAAGAAGCCCTCCGGCTTAAATCCCTCCTCCAAGATTTTTCGGAAGCCTCGGGCACGCATATCAACTGTTCCAAATCGCAAGTTTTCTTCTTTCATACTCCACCCTCGGTCAAATCTGTTGTTTCTCGCATCCTGGGCTTCCCCTCTGCTTCCCTTCCCTCCAAATACCTGGGCGTACCCCTCACGGCTTCAGCCATTAAGCAACCCGCATGGCGTTCCCTTCTTGAGAAACTTGAAAACCGTCTCAATCTCTGGACTTATAGATCTCTTAACTTAGCCAGTCGAATTGTCCTCATCAAATCGGTCCTGCAGGCAATGCCTCTGTACTTGTTCTCTATTCTAGCAGCGCCAAAGTGGGTTCTAAAAGGCATAAGAAACCTTCAGCGTAATTTTCTATGGAGCAGCTCAGCCACTAATCGCAAATGGGCCCTGGTTAAATGGACCAATGTATGCATGCCCAAAGACAAGGGGGGCATTGGGCTAAGGGACCCTGAGTACAACAATTCTATCATGAATGCCAAGATCTGGTGGCAATGGATCACTAACCCAGATAAGCCCTGGGGCAAAATCTGGACAGCCAAATATGCCGGAAATAGACCTCAAGAAGAACTTATCAGATTCATTCCTACCGAAAAGGGATCTCCAATATGGAACGCCGCCAAACAACACTATCAGTTAATTCAAAAGCACAACTTCTGGGAAATCAGGAATGGATGCACTGCAAGATTTTGGACTGATGCCTGGAATCAATTGCCCAAACTCAAAAATGTTCTTCACCCTTCTTTGATTCCAGATAGGCAGGAGCAGCAGCAGGAAAAAGTTCACCAATTCTAGTTGCCGGAGATGGAGTATGGCTTCAGAAAATGGAAACAGAGCAACCAAATTCTTAATAGCACAGATGCTAGGAAGGAAGAAGAGTTGCGGATCGAGCTAAGGAAAAGATCTATAAGGCAGGATATCGGTGGGGATATTCTCAGATGGGGATACCTACCCAAGGGATCCCATACTACCTCAGAAGCCTACAAGCTGATATGAAATTTCCCCTCACCTCCAGACCCTTTGTGGAGCAAAATATGGGAGCTCAAACCCTGGCCAAAAATCTCCTACTTTCTCTGGCTGGTAGGACATAAAAAAATTCTCACTTGGGATAAGCTTAGAAAGCAGAACTTTCATGGCCCCTCGATTTGTCATAACTGCTCTCAAAATGAAGAAACTCTCCAACACCTCTTGGATACCTGTCCTCTAGCCAATCAACTATGGGATAAGGTCAGTTTCGGGTGCCAAAAAAGATGCAGAGGGGAAAGCGACATCATCAACTCTATAAGACAATGGCCAAAGCATCCCTACAAAAGCAAGATCCTCAACCATTTATGGAGTATCATTCCGGGGATTGTCCTATGGAATGTCTGGAAGGAAAGAAATCAACGCATATTCAAAAACAAACGATCGCCTTCAGAAGAAACCTGGAGCAGGATTCACAGGAACATACAAGAGACGATGGCGCTTCAAGTATGGACTAAGGAAGATCTCCCATCCACAGATAATGAACATAACATTCTAGACAATTGGCAGCTGCAATTACCTCAAGATTCGCTCAAGATCAGCACACCCAATAGCAACCTCAAGAACATCTGCCATTGGAAACCTCCCCCTAAAAACTCATTTAAGCTGAATTTCGATGGGGCTTCCAAAGGCAATCCAGGAGCAGCTGGATTCGATGGCATATTAAGGGACCATGAAGGCACTCCTATGCAAATTTATTTTGGGAACATAGGGTGGGACACCAATAACTCAGCAGAGTTGGAAGGGCTTTGGCAGGGCCTTCTGCAAGCTTGGAATCTCAATCTTCAACCCCTGATTGTAGAAGGTGACTCCCAGATTCTTATCAGCATGGCTACCCGATTACAGAATGGCTCGCAAGGGAGGAAAGTAGCACCCAGTTGGAGGCTAGAAGCAAGGTTAAATGACATAGCACAAAAGTTAGGCACCACTAGAGCTATCTCCTTCATACACACTAAAAGGGAAGGCAACAAAATAGCTGACCTCCTAGCCAACATTGGGGTCGAGACTGATCTCCCCCTTCTATTAGGAAGCACGAATATCATTCCTAACAGGCAACAGCGCCAAGAATGTGAAAGCCTGATCCAAGGAGAGGCTGTCGCCCCGGATGCGGGTGTCACCGAGCTAGTACATGGAGAGCCACATGCCCAACATGTGCTGCCACGTGAGGATCAAAGGACTTCAATTCTCCTTGCCGCCGAGACGTTAAGATGGGAGAAGCATCATGGAAGCCTTAATGAAGACACTGGAAGCGATGGCGAGCCTGCAGCGAGCATTCAATGCGGGCAAGTTTCAAGAGAATGTTAGCTGGTTTAAGAAGAATGGAATGGTGCTGTTCTGGGCTCAGAATGCCGAGAAAGCCATTCAGATCTCTACGAGAAAATGCTACGCTGTTGATGTTGAGAGTGAAGACATTAACTCGGACGAGGTTTGCTCTCTGCTTGTTTGTGCTCAGTTAAGCTCTGCCTCGAGCCAATTTGTGGACAACACTCAATTGGGAGTGAACGCAGTAGCAACAGGCCCTCAAGCATGGCTCTGGAACAAGCAAAGGGCGTCGTTGATACCATGGTGCGACTGCGTGAAAGGATGCCGTGAAGAAGAGGCACTGGGCGTGGTGAGTCCTCACGTCCCCCTGCAGCAGATGTTCACCATCACTGCTGCTGCTGCTATTGTTACAGGAGGGCGGGAGCCACACCAATTCCAGCCAGTCAGTTTCTGGAGGTCGGCAGCTCCAATGATGGTGCACCCATGCTCCCAGCGTTCGGCTCAGTCATTTTTACCCTGGGCAGCTCGCGGGACAACGCTGGCATTAATGCACATATCTCAGTTTTTTTCACCAAAGTTCCAGAGGAGAATGGAGAAGGAACGTAATCGGTCCCTGCTGAGGTACTTCCAGAGGGCAATAGGGAGAAACGCCCAATGGTGCAGCCATCTAATGCAGAGGGTAGTTCAGAAGGGGAGCTTCAGCAAGCCCCCACCCGACCTCAAGAGCAAGAGCTGTCGGCCCCCGCGCAAGATCCTATGGCAATGTGGGACGGCATCCCAGAAGGCCAAGGCTGGTGCAGAATCCTTGAAGAAAAACCAGAAGACTAATTCTCAGAGGCGCTCTCTAGCATACACTTCTCTCTCTCAGGTCGGGTATAGGTTCGAGGTCTCAGTTGGTATCTGGATTATGCTTAATATCTTTGTTTGTATCCTTTCAGTTTTTGGTCATGTTCACGGTTACTATAGTATGGGAAGTAAGCTAGGCAAAGTCTGTTATGAGTCTTTTTGTTGGTTGCCCCTGCGTGGGCCGTTTTGTTACTACCTGGGAACATCTCTGTGTCATGTGTTTTGGTTTAAAATGGAAATGCTGCCCTGCAAGGGAGAATGCTGAGTCTAGTAGAGCCACCCAAGGAGCCACAGTCAGCCCTGGGCAGCCAGTCTTTTTTGAATGTACTGTTTACCTGTATATAATATAATAGATTAGTTAGCTTTGCCGAGAAAAAAAATAAATCTTGAAGTAATAATACCCTAAATTTACCTAAAGAAATAAATCATTAACAATTTCAATTGGAAGACATGAAGGGCTCTATGTATCTGTAATGGAGGTAGCTAAACCATTAAGATTTTTGAAAATTTTAGATAATATTTTCATAGAAAATTATCATTTTCCATCCAGGTGAATGTACAACACACATTTGAAATCTTTCATTTTAAATATGTATTATATAAAAAATTTAAATTGTTGTAGGACATACATATATATATATATATATATATGTGTGTGTGTGTGTCTATATATATATATCTATATATATATATATATATATATATAATTTAAACATAATATTTAATTGTCAAAGTATTTTAAAATTTTTGAAATATAGAGGGGAGAGAGTGGGAGATAAGGGTAAGAGAGAGACGGGGGACACAAGGATGGAAAGAGTGAGAGGAGGAGAGAGTCTCTACAAAGAGAGGGAGCTTGAGAGATGGAGTTGTAGGAAAAGATAAGGAAGGAAGAAGTTCAAGACATATAGAGAGAGAGGTGGTGAAAGAGAGAGAGGGAGTGACAAGGGAGAGATGGAGAGAAAGTATGTATGTTTGGGGGTGAGATAGAAAGACAAAGAAGGAGAGATGGAGAGAAGGGGGAGAGAGAATGAGAGAAGGAGGGAGATAGTCAACATAGTTGCAGGACAAAGCTAGAGAGAGAGAGAGAGAGAGAGCAAGAGAGAGAATGGGGATAGACAAAGGGAGGAGGGAGAGAATGGAAGAGAGAGAGGACTTGAGAGGGAGAGATAGAGAGAGATGGAGTTGGAAGGGGATAGAGAGGGAGGTAAGAAGAAATACATATAGAGAGAGAAAGGTGGAGAGAGAGAGAGAGAGAGGGAGTGACAAGGGAGAGGGAGAGAGAGAGGGAGAGAGGAGAATAGGAGGGAAGAGAGATAGAAGGGGGAAAAAGGGAGAGAAGGGGAAGGCAGAGGGAGGGAGATATAGATAGATATGGAGAAGCAATGTGTATGTTTGCGGGGTGATATAGAGATATGAAGAAGGAGAGACAAAGGGTGATAGAGATGAAGATGGAAGGGGGAGAAAGGAAAGAAGAGAGAGATAGAGGGAGGGAGGCAGAGATAGATAGATATGAAGAGAGAGAGAGAGTTTGTGTGTATGGGGGGGTGAGATAGAGAGCCAAAGAATAAGAGATGGTGATGTTGGCTTGTTGGGGCCTGACCCAAGTTTGGAGTTAATTAGCCAAACAAATCCCGGTACTATTGGCCCTTTTGGCAATAGTCCGTAGAGCGCGGACTGAGGTCTCACCCGAATTAGTATGGGAGGGTGCTAGAACCAGGTTTCCACGCCCTAGAGATGTTTGATGAGTTCGACTAGTCCATGGTTTGTCCCTTCGCGCAGGTTGCTTCGTGCACTTTATTGTTCCTCACAGCCTGATAGACTGCCTTCGCGCAGCCCTACCCAGGGTCTGAGTGTCGCGCTCTACGTTATTACCCGAGACTTTGCTTATATTCCAATGTTAGTTAATTATCTTTGCCTACTAGAGTGCTTTAAGTTATACTTAACAAAATAAAAGATTCATACAGGTGCGCATAGCAAATAAACAGTATATTTGCAAATGATATCAATCATGCATTAGCCCAATAACAGATACATAGAATTATAACCAAAATTCTCTTGACTGATTATTTCCACGGTTATAGACTCGACTCGCCCTGCGCACTCAGTTGTAGGGGTGCACGCACTCAGATGCGGACTACTAGGCCTCTGCACACTCAGCTGCAGAGCCTTCTCCTACTCTACAACCCAAAGACACACTTTACACTGCAACTCAATCACTTAGACTTCTCATGCTTCCTTCATTATTCCTTTTTTCTCTTTTTACACTTGAAGCCACACTCTATTTATACAATCCCATGGTCTACAGACCATGGGTAGGTCTATCCAGCCAACTTTACATTACAAAACTAGGGCGGACAACCCTGTGACTCTATCATACTTTCGCACCCCGCGCCCACAATGCATGGAGCTTTTACAACAAGATTTGGTCAAAACTTGGGCTTTGAGCCCTAAAACATGCCTTGGGGGGATTCCATGCCCAATGGGGTCCCAACACAAACATCGTGACTCACCCTCGAGTCACTCTATCGGCACGACGTTATTTGCGTGGAGTCCCTCCCATTGTTCTCGAACTACGCAAAGGTGAGAAACGCACTGACTTGCTGCTTGCTGGATCTACTGCATACGATGTTCCAAGACCTCTGTGGCGGGAGTGCTTCTTTGCATCAATGTGTGCATCCCCTGCATGTGTGCGAGCTTGCCTTCGATTTCTGCCGTGATGGTGAAGGCCTCGTCGATCTAAGGTTGAATGCGTGCCTTTAGGACTGTTTCCTTATGCCATGCCACATCCACCTGCTCCGTCAGTGCTTTAACCTGTTGCATCCGTGCAAGCCTCTGAGTGAGGACCACCATCTACACAGTTCCTTGGACACTGTCATACTGTTTTCGGAGTTCTTATGCCTCTGTCTCTAAGCGTTGGATGTTGGGGTTCTCTTATAGATTTGAGAGGACCTCAACCGATTCCTCCAACATATTGGTGCAGTCTCACACTACACCTCCAATTTCCTCTAATCCCATTGTGATAGCACTAGCGCACTGTTCTTTGACTTCAGGGAGAGTGGATGGTTGCGCCTTTAACTGTAGCTCGGCGATTTTAAGCTGAACCTTTTTCATTTCTTCCCTTGCCTTATGAACCCCTGCTGCTAACCTGTGGATCCACACCTCTACTGGTAGATCTGCTGGGATGGCCAGCTCCGGGATGCTTTGGCAAGCATCGTCTATCACCTGTACCAGCTGTTGATTCTGTGAAACCAATTCGTCGCGTTGAAAGCTGAGTTTTTCCATATTTATTTTTTTCTCACTGAGGACTTGGAACGTGCGGCTCTCCCTAGCTCGCAACTCTGCAGTTACCCCATCCTACAACACACATAAGGTCTTGCGCGGGAGTGCAGCTAGATTGATACCGACACCTTTCAACATGCTAACCGAAGGCATATCGACCTCATTTGATGGCACTAGTGCTCCTTCCAGCAACATTATGTTGTTCGCCATCTGTGTACGCAACATTTGCTTTGTTGTTGTTGAGTCGACTACGAGGCTGGACGAAAGGGTACCAGACTGGAGGGCACACCTTTAATTCCTACAGCTACACCCTAAGGGCTCCCAACACAATCTGGTTCAACTGCATGAAATCTTGGAGAGCCTCAAAGGTGACATCGCACACAGTTTCGCCAATGTCATGTAGATCACCCTTGGTTAGGGTGATCGGGTCAATGGACAATTTTGAGGCCTTGACCTTCTTTTGCAACCCTACCCACTCTGCTGGGTGATGGTGCTACAGTTGCGTTGATGTGGTTTGTGGGTCTGCACCTCCTTCTTCTATTTCTACTTCCTCTGCTTCCTTCCCTTGCAAAGGCATTGTTTGGCCCTCGCCCACCTTCACGGCTTCTTCCTGTGCTGCTACTGCTGTGGCCTTTTCTTGCTCAGCTGCTTTCTGTGTTGCGTCCCGCACTACTTTCACTTCTACTGTCGCTGCTTCCATCCTTCATTTTTCAACCAACTATGTGATGCACATCTTGCCCTCTTCTTTCTTTCTTTGCGCTGCTAACTTCTCAATCTCCATGATGTTTGGGGCGTGCCTCTTCGGCAACCATGCCTCCAGTACATTAAAAATGACGTCATCAGTGGCTACAAAGGGTAGCTTTACCCATTTCTTGGTCGGGTCCTTGCACACCCTGATATAAATGTTATCCATGTCCGCTTTGAATTCTACAAAACTGTGCAGACTGTTGTAGGCAGTGGGGGACAATCACGACTTACGGTTGATCCCCATTTCGAGGTTCATCTACATGAACACCCAAAATATTTTTCTATCACGTATCCTCTTAGCATCCTTCATGGCCCAGAGCAAAGCATACTTTGTGGCCTCCGATAAATTCCTGTCAATTACAGGGAATTTGCTATCCTCCAGCAATTCCCCAGCCATGAGCACTATGGAGAACAACAACCATGCATAGTGGAACATTTTTCCTTGTTCCTGTGCTTCATAACAATTTTCTAAAAACTCCTTGCAGAGGAACTCGGATCAGTTAAATTGGACCCCCTCCATGCACTGCTCAGTCAGTTCTACCACCGATGCGGGTACTTTGTCCGAACGACACTTGCGCATGACCTTTCCTGCCAGGATTTGGGTCACCACATGCACTGCTTTCTCATTGATGTTGGAGATGGCGTAGATCCTCTTCTTCTTTTCCATCTTATATTTTTTCTTCATGCTCTTCGCGATGGCCAAGTCACTGCCCTTCCGTTCTGATATGTCCGCGGGGTCCTCTCCTTTACATGAAAGTCGGGAGATGCGGTGAATTAGGTTTTCCATGATGGGGATGGGCTCCTCCAGCCACAAACACCCATCATGCACCAGGTAGAGCAGTTGCCTGATGACAAAAATGGTTATTGGTGCATGGTGGAAGTGCGACACCCAAAGAAGATTCAATAGCCTAGCCTTTTCCACTCTGTGCAACCACTTCCGCGGCTCTAGTTCTATAACCCCCGCCGCGGTGTTCTGTTTGGGCTTCATAAGGTTCCTGGTCTCAAGGTGAGGGAACTTCTCATGGTCAGCGAGGTCCCAATCTTCGAATTTCAGGCTCGACATGTGTCCTAGGTGCTTGCCTTCAAACATAATGTTATCTGGGAGGAGCTGGGTCTAGAGCGAGCTCTTGGTCTCGTCCAAGTTATAGAAATTACCATTGTAGATCAACAGATTATGTAATAGACTAAAGAAAAATACAAGATCTACTTCTACAACAAACTTTGCGAAAGCTTAATTGAATTAAGCAAGATCAAGAGAAGACATATAAGTGAGAATGAGAAATCAATCACACATAACACAGAAGAAATAACCCGGGGAAAGCATCATCCTAAAACCCCAATCTCTATATTATCATACAAGTGGAAATCTTGTTCAAGTTACAAAAATAATCAGCTCTCAAGCTATCATACTCTCTCTGCAATCAAACAATATAGCTCACAGACTGAATAGACACTATATATGTCCTCCTCAACCCTCCAAACATCCTATTTCTTTGTGCAGTTTTTCTTGGGGTCCAATGAAGCCACATGTGTGAATTGGCCTCATCACACTCACAAAACCTGAAGAAGTAACTGCGCAATCCTCAAGGAAAAAGTTCCTTCTGCATGCAAGGGATATTCACAATGGAATATTCTAGCAATTGATAGTACACTGTCCCTCCATCTGATCTCAACTGGGTCTCTGTCTGAATTGACATGCATGAGTTATTTATGAGAGAATATTCAGTTATCTAAAGTGCAGCAGTTACATGCATGCATGCATTAACTAACTGAACTCACAATTAATTCAAAAAATTGTTTGAATTAATCTAACTGGACCTGACTCAGTTAACTGAGCCAACTAATTACAACTCAATATTACAACTCATCCTTATCTCGTTAATTGATGGATAAATTCCTCAATTAATGGAGAAACTGTTGCATGTCCCCACATAGAATTCATGTTTGATTTTCTACAACTAATTAACTCATGGTGAATTAATTAATTATTTTACAAACAACTGCTAATATCAAATTCGACTTTTTACTTCTCTATTTTAGTTCAGGGACTAACTAAAATAGGAAGGTATCCTGAAATGCTATTTATAGCAGCACTAAATTTAACACTTCTATTTTTAGCATTTATTGTTGCTATTTTCAACACTCCCTCTAAACAAGAAAGGGATTATCAGTAACCCCAATCTTGTCCCTGTGGAACTTGAACTTGCATTTTGACAATGCCTTCGTCAAAATATCTGCATCGGTTGAAACATACAGCAACAACATGATCCTCTTGAACACACATTCTTGAAGATGGTGATACCAGATATCAATGTGCTTGGACCTGTCATGAAAAATTGGATTCTCAGAGAGTTTTATACAACTCTGGTTATCACAGTAGATCACTGTAGGATCCATCCTCTAACCAAATAATCCCACTACAATATTCTGCATCCAAATGGCCGCACATGCAGCCTGACTAGCAGCGATGTATTCAGCCTCTCCTGAGCTAAGTGCAACTAATCTCTATTTCCTACTATACCAGGAAATTGCAGCTGAACCAAGGTTGAAGATTCCTCCAGAAGTTCTCTTCTGGTCTGATGGACTCCCTACCCAATCCGCATCTGTGAAGCCCTAAAGCTTCACTCCCTCTATCCATCTGTACCACAATCTGAACTGAGATGTGCCTCTGATGTATCTCAGCACATGCTTCGTTGCCTTCCAAAATAGCTTGGTAGGCTGAACCATAGCTTGACTCAGCTGGTTCACCGCAAAGCATAAGTCGGGTCATGTGTTCACCAAATACATAAGTGAGACCACCAACAACCAATAAACAGTAGCGGCTACTACCTCACTTGAAGTAGCATCCTCCTTCCTCCAGTTCCTAGCTAGAGGAGTATGCATGGGTTTGCACTTCTCCATGTGAAAGCGCCTGAGTATCTCATTGGCATACTTTCCTTGAGACACAAATACTTCACCATCTTTCTACCACACCTCCATGCCTAGAAAGTAGTGCATAAGACCCATGTCTTTTATTTCAAACTCTCTTGCAAGGTCCTCCTTACAAGACTATATTAGCTGATCATCACCTGTCAAAATCAAATCATCGACATAAGGAACAATGATCAATGGTTTAGCTTCTACCATGATGTGGTAAAAGTTCTCATCTGCTTCACTCTTGGTAAAGCCCAACCTGGTAAAATCGCTGTTGATCCTGGTGTACCAAGCGTGGGGTGCTTGCTTTAGCCCATACAAAGCCCTCTTGAGTCGGCACACATGTGACTCATGATCAAAGGTCTCCAAACCCTCTGGCTACTCAATGTACACCTCATCCTCAATCTTCCCAATGAGGAATGTTGTCTTCACATCCATCTGGTGGATCTTCCACCCCATCTGAGCTGATAGTGCCAATATCGATCTAATCGATGAATACCTTGCTACAAGAGAAAAATTCTCATCGTAGTTGATCCCCTTTACCTATGAGGAACCCTGGGCAACAAACCTTGCCTTATGTTTCTCAACATTGCCATCAGTTGTTTGCTTTACCTTATAAGGCCATCTAGAACTCACCACTGACTTACCCTGAGGTCTTGGGACAAGATCCCAAACACCATTCTGAATGATAGAGTCGTACTCCTATACCATTGCATCAACCTAGAATGGTTGTTGCACTACCTCCTCGAATGAAGAAGGTTTGGTATCTACACACTCCCTAACCAAGGCCATGTACCCAATGTACCGCTCGGGCAACCTCCTCTATCTGCGCTGAGAAGATGGTTGTCCCACATTCTCCCACGCATCCAACATCAACCTGTCAGCTTCCCTTGGAATTTCCACCCATCTCTGGAAGTCTCAGCATGAGTGGATGTCTCCACTCCTGGATCCTCAAGATGTAGCTGCTCTGCATCAATCTGAGGCTCCTCCTCCTTAGGAATTGAAAGTTCCTCCTCTGCATGCAACTTGAGCTCCCTCTCAAGTGATAAGTGCATGGCTTTCTGCTCGTCGAACTTTAGATCCCTGTGTACCACTGTCCTCTAAGTGGTAGGTAGGTACACTCAATAGTTGTGGGGTGCATCCGTGTACCCTACAAGTATTCCCAATTCAGCTGTTGGGTCTAGCTTCTTCCTGGCATCTTTGGTCACATGATAGTAAATTGATGATCCAAAGATTCAAAAGTGACTTAGATTAGGTCGCTTCCCAGAAAAGGCCTCCATAGGTGTCTTCATCCCAATTATACGGTGCAGGCTTCTGTTCTACAAGTATACTGCTGTATTGCATGCCTCAGCCCACAAATGCAATGGTAGGCTTTAGTCATGCAACATCACTCGAGCTGCTCCCACAATCGATCTTCTCTTCCTTTCGACCACCCCATTCGGATGTGGGTTATGGGGTGCCGTCAACTCCTATTTAATTCCTTCTGTAGCGCAGGAATCTTTAAACTATTGGGAGACATACTCTCCACCATTGTCGCTACGAAAGGATTTTATTTTCTTTCCAGATTCTTTCTCTGCCAAGGCTTTATACTCACAAAACCTCAAGAAGGTCTGATCCTTCTTTTGCATAAAGTAGATCCAGCATCTACAAGAAAAATCATCGATAAAAATAACATAGTACCTTTGTTTAGCGGTGGAGGCTATAGAGAATGGTCCACAAACATCTGAGTGAACTCTCTCCAGGATTTCTCCAACTCTACTATCTCAATCTAGAAAGAAATATTTTGCATACTTACCCAAGGTACAACCTTTACATGTATTCGTCTGCTCAAGTTTTCCCTTGGGTAATCCAATAGAAATCTGCTGCATGATCTTTAGGGCTCCATGGTGCAAGTGGCCCAGTCTTCTATGCCATATATCGCCAACATCTTGGCTCTACACCATCTCAGCTTTGGAACTCAATGCAGCACAGTCGTCTACCTCCAGCTTGTAGAGATTATTTACTCTAATCCCAATTCACTTTGTCTGTCTAGTACCGATATTCCTCAGGAATACCTTTCCTTTACTAAAGACTACATCATAGCCTTTATCTTCTAACATAGCGACAGACACAAGATTCTTCTTCAGACCTGGTACATACTTTACATCAGTCAGGGTGAGGGGAGTTCCATGCTCCCTCTGAAACACAACCGTGCCTTCACCTAAAAAACAGTACTTTCCATCATCGCCCATCTTGATCCGCATCTGGATATCCTTCTCCTCCAAGGTACTGAAAAGATTCTTGTTACCTGACATGTGGAATGAAGCTCCACTTTCCAGGTACCACACACATCCCACCATGGATGAAACCATGCACACAATAAGCGAGAAATCCAACTCAAACTATGAAGCTAGTGCCTCAACATTAGATCCCTTCGAGGAACCCTTCTTGGATTTCTTCTGTGGACAATTTGTAGCATAATGGCCCACTTCATGACAATGAAAGCATCGCACTTTCGATTTGTCAAACTTCTTCCCACCATGGGAAGAACCGGATTTGGGATGGGACACCTTCCCTTTCCCTTTCCTCACCTTACTCGCTAAGGCTAGATTTTCCTCATCATCTAGCTTCGATGAGGATCCATCTCTAGTGCTTCTTCTTATTTCCTCCTGCATCAGATCTGACCAAAGTTGTTCCCAATTTTGCAATTTTTCTCTTCCATTAACTGAGTCTTGGTAGCTATGCCATCTCTTAGGAAGATCGAGGAGTGCAAGATTCACCATGTCATCGTCAACAGTCCTCATCCCTACACTTCCAAGCTCATCCCTACAGGTGGTGAGCTTGTTCAAATATGTAGAGATCGTGTTTCCCTTTTCACACTTGATTTTCCGAAGCTTGTCTTTCAGCACCAACTTCCTCTAATCATTGTTCTTCTGATGTAGATCTTTCAATGTTTTCCACATCGAAAACGGTGTCTCCTTCCAATGGAGACTCGAGACTATGTGGTCTCAAACTCTTTCCAGAAGGATTCTCCTTGCTCTAGCCACACATTTCTTCCATTCGGCCAATGGAGTAGCATTAGTCAGCTTGGGGACTTCTTGATCAATGAAGTCCTTTAGACCGTTATCCTCTAATACTACTTCCATGCAATCCTTCCAGGCTATATAATTTGAGCTACCATCAAGGGCATATTCGAGTCTTAAACCGCTGAACGCCATTGGTGAAATTGAGATGTGATAAGAACTCGATTTCTATATTCAGGAACCACAAACTTTTAACGTCTCCTTCTTTTATACTGTTCTTCGTCTTGATCACCTTTGCTCTGATACCATGTAGAAATTTGAACTATAGATCAACAAATTATGCAATAGACTAAAGCAAAATACAAGATCTACTTCTACAACAAACTTTACGGAAGCTTAATCGAATTGAGCAAGATCAAGAGAACACATATCACTAAGAATGAGAAATCAATCACACATAACATAGAAGAAATAACCTGGGGAAAGCCTCAGCCTAAAACCCCAATCTCTGTATTATCATACAAGTGGAAATCTTGTTCAAGTTACAAAAAGAATCAGCTCTCAAGCTATCCTGATCCCTCTGCAATAAAAAAATACAGCTCACAGACCGAATAGACATTGTATATGTCCTCCTCAAGCCCTCCAAGCCTCCTATTTCCTTGAAAAGTTTTTCTTGGGCTCCAGTGAAGCCACATGTGTGAATTGGCCTCATCACACTCACAAAGCCTGAAGAAGTAACTTCGAAATCCTCAAGGAAAGAATTCCTTCTGCATGCAAGGGATATTCACAATGGAATATTCTAGCAACTAATAGTAAACTGTCCCTCCATCTTATCTCAATAGGGTCTCTATGTGAACTTACATGCATGATTTATTTATGAGAGAATATTCAGTTATCTAAAGTGCAACAATTACATGCATGCATGCATTAACTAACTAAACTCACAATTAACTCAACAAACTGTTTGAATTAATCTAACTGGACTTGACTTAGTTAACTGAGCCAACTAATTGCAACTCAATATTACAACTCACCCTTATCTCTTTAATTGATGGATAAATTCCTCAATTAATGGAGAAACTATTGCATGCCCCACATAGACTTCATGTTTGATTTTCTACAACTAATTAACTCATGGTGAATTAATTAATTATTTTACAAATAACTGCTAAGATCAAATTCGAATTTTTACTTCTCTATTTTAGTTCAGGGACTAATTAAAATAGGAAGGTATCCCGAAATGCTATTTATAGTAGTACTAAATTTATCACTTCTATATTTAGCATTTCTTGTTGCTATTTTCAACATAGGTCCTTGGTCACTTTCCCCTTCCCTTTTTGCGGAGGGACATAGGTGGGCAATTTTGTCGCAAAGTACACAGGGTGAGTGTCCTCCTCCACACCTTCATCCTCCTCCTCTGCGATGATAAGATCCTCCAGATCTTCTTCTTCTTCATCCATCTCTTTGGTGACAGCTTTCTCCTTCTCCTCCTATGATAGCTTGGTGCGTAGTAGGTTCCGTGGGGACACATGTATGGGAACCATTTCTTTTTTCCTTCTTGGGTTGTGGCGTGTGCAATGATTTTGGGATTTCTGCCACAATAAAAACACCTTCCAGAACATTCCCCACAGTCAGGGCCTGCGCGGCCTCCTCGACAGTTATTTTTGTTAACTCCATATCATCCTTAGTTGTTTCCATTGTATCTGGTCGAGCACCTAAAGGTTCAATTTACTTATTGGGTGTGGGGGGGGGGCCGTTGGTCGAGCGTGCTCCACATCCTCTCCTCTCCTTATCAGTCGAGCCCCGTTGCCGGTCCTGTCCCGTTGGTCGAGCCTGCTTACGCATCCTTAACATTCGAGCCTGCTTACGCATCCTATCCCTATGGTCGAGCACCTCTGGACCTTATGGTCGAGCGATAAATCCCTCTCCTTATCAGTCGAGCCCCTCGCAACCTCAGGGGCTTAATCAACGCTCGACACTAAAAAATAAGGGCTCTTCTCATTAGCTCAATTTGCAAATGACCTCATTTTTTCGTTGGGCATCCCTTTGTAATTTATAGCACTTTTTGAATTTGAATTCGACCGTTCTCCCCAAATCTAGTTCATTAATCCTCCCTTAGTGGCAGATTTTCCCAAATCTTGCCCATAAATCACATCTTAAATGCCTGCCTCTCGCTCCATTTGGCCTCAAGTCGAGCATCCCATCGTGAATAATGACTTCAACGTCCACGTTTTGGTCAACTTGCGCAAAGCTCAACACCCTGTGCGTGGTTGTAGACCTTGTGACTCTCTGCTTTTGCGCGCAGCTCCAACATTGCATAGCTCCTGGGCAGAATAGTTTATAGTCCTGTGCTCCCTTTCAACTACCTGGAGCACTAAGACTGTTCCTCTCTCGGTTAGTTAGGTGGTCGTGCCACCTGTGTGCAGTTTCTTCTGGTCAGCCAACATTCTTCCAGGGAAATACCTACATTTTACTGTTACTGGCGGTGTCGTGCACCTTATCCTCTGCAACGCATCCCCCTGGTTAATTATCTTAGTAATATGCAATACAAGCCAAGGCATCAGACTGATGAATTCGTGACGATAGTCCTCAAGCTTGCCAGCATGATCGTGCACACCATATTTTATCACTGTGGTCTTCTTATCAAATAATTCGCCCCTTATCTCATCTTCTAGATTCTTGACTTCCTATTCTACCAAAGTGCTTTCCCTCCTTAATCACGCTCTTTCTTTTTCAAGTTCTTGGAGCCTAAAATTTCCCTATTGGATTTCTTCCTCAAGTCCCATGCATTCTGCTTCTTTTAGCTGTGTGATCCCTTCTTTCCAGGCTCCGAGACCATTGTATCTACTGGTGCTACTATGCATGAACTAGGCTTTTCATGCTCCATGGTGATTACAACATTCACTTCATACTTCAACTTCAGAGCTTCCCATGCGATCAGGGTTTTGCACTCGGTTCTATATGCCCAAAGAACTGCTAGTATGTGCAGGTCCCAGTCAGCCCGCTTCACATGGTGGACCATGTTCAACGCTTCGCATACTTTGTCAAAAGATTCTGTGTGAATATTGTTTTGCGCACTTGGTCTTACCATAATTCTTGGTCCCAAACGGAGGGGTTGTTCGTGCCATTATCTTGCCCACACCTGCGTCTCGATCATGTCTCCTACTGCGAGTATTGTGTGTACTCCTGCAAGTTTCGTACCATATGCTTGTATCCATCTAGAAAGATGGGCACATGGGTTGTTTCATATATCATACTTGTCTTTTAATCACATCTAAGCCTTCCCAAATTGTAGGTGCATCATCCTTCGACAGTCGTGTCAGTCCTCAAAACTCTTCTAGTGCAAACCCCACCACCTTGCAGGCGTAGTGCGCAATACCCATTCCAGAGAATCAAAACACTATTTTTCCAGTACTTCCTCTTCAAATTTGTTTAGGAACTCCTCCACCTCATCTAACCCATCGTACGTAGGCAAATTTCTTACCTCTGTTGCTATGCAGTGCAGTGATCTTGTCATCATGTTACAGTTGAGTGTGGTTACCTCGTGTAAATGGTTCTACCATTTCTCTATCTCTTCGTCAGAATCTGATGTGCAGGAGCTTTCATGCTCCCAAGAGATTTGGCCATCTGCTGTTGGATTTACCCAATATTTCTCCCATGCAGTTATCATGTAGATGCAGCCTAGATCGTCGTTGTTGTCATAGTCGTGCACTAGCTCTATGTAATGCGATCCTTCCACAATGTCTAAAGGTACCACTACGTGTAGTGAATTTTTCTCAAAAATCATCTTACGCTTCTTTAGATTTGTCACTCCATTCATGTCAATGGCCCAATCTATTCCCAGTAGTGCAGGTTAGGGATTGCGTCATCAACAATCTCTATCACTTCGAAATCTGCTAGTGCGCTCTCACCTTCAATATCTATTGTGATTCCCTAAAATTTTCCATAGGTAGGATCTTTTGCCAGTTTGCCATTTGCAGTTGGATAGGAGACCATTGTAGTGCAGGCCCGCCCATATGCTCCCATGTCTGCTTTGGCAGGACGCTCGCATCCGATCCTAGATCCAAAATCCCTTGATCCATTTCATATTCCCCGATCTACGTGGTAAATCTCATCTCCCTTCCTGTTCACATCGTGTGCCTCCCGAGCTTCCGAACTACGCATAGTCCTCCTGGCGCAGTCCCAGCACATCTAGTGATGAGTTCTTGTAGCCCCTTCATGGCTTTGCTATCGCCCAACAGCTTCATTCATGTCTCCAAGAATGTAGTGAGCATTGATGGGTCCATTTTTGGATCCCGTCTACTTTACTTCCTGAAGTGGAAGTGGTCGCGAAGCTCTTCTTAGCTTCCATGAATGTCTCCCTAGTGCGCTCCAAATCAAATTCACGTTCCTTTGTTGGAGCCTTGCGAACCCAGGTACTTTCTTCGGGCTGCTTACCTTTGTCATGTGATACCACTCTAGAGCATGATATTTACATTCGGGTCTTCCTTGCATGGCTCAAACCTCATCATTTTCAAGTTCTGAGTCGGGGGAGGCTGGAGTGCTCCTTTATCATGCAACCTTGCTATCAGTGTGGGATAGTCCTCCGTCTCATGATCAAACTGAATACAAGATAAGCATGATGGTCTCGTTGGATTTGTACAATCATGGGCATGATGCCCCGACCCTCCACAGTTGTAACATATCAGCTGTCTGCGACCTCTTCCTGGTCCCATTCCACCTTGGCCTTGTCGTCACCCCTGGACTCCAGTGTAGCCATTCCTAAATTTCGATCAAGGGGCCATGTTTCGGCTTGAAATTTGTAGGTAGGAGTCTGATCCATCATCAGTTCATAACTTCTACAGGTGTGATCATCATGGCCTACTGACCTGCAGAAATTACAAAAAAATTGTTGGGAATTCTGCGTATACTTCTGTAATAGATGGCAATTATTTGTAGCATGCTTCCCTCCTATTTTACAAATCATGCACCATAATGCAGGTTCCGTGCTTGGTCCTACTTGTGCCTTTGTCTCAATGGCATTGGTCCTCCTCCTACGAAGTAATTCGTGAACACCGAGCAATGGTCCTTATCGTGCCCCTGACCCTTCCACTTTACACACCATATCTCGTCGCACACTTCTGGATGAGCCATCCTGTCTTGTTTCAAACTTTGCATCTCAAGGCACAAGTTCTTCAACTGCGCATGAATTTGCTGGACTCCCAGGTTAGGATCTTATGTCAAAGTCTCATGCAATCTCATCGCGACCTCCATAGCTTTAGCCTGAGTGCTTAGCCTTTGTTGCGACAACGCGTTCCATAGATGTGGTGTTAACGAGGCTACAAACCATTTGCGGTGTTGCCTGTCTGTTAAGGTCATGTTTGCTTCACGAATTGTGCACTTTAGCCTTTGATCTAGCTCCCACGGGGTTTCGCTTGGTAGCATTGTGATTTCCTTGAATTCAATGATCAACTGTGCCTCTGATTTTGGTCTGCTAAATTCCTTGTTTAGTGAAACTTTGATATCCGCTATCCCTGCATTCATATTTTCATTGGAATACTTAATATACTAGGTCAACATGCGATCCTGCAGAGCGCTGACCAATCTTGCCTTCTCGTATTGTCATCCGTGACACCTTGTGCTTCCCATACAGCTTTTATCACGAACCAAAACTGGTTCGTATCTTCGTTCCCTACTCCCTTAAACACTAGTAGCTTTATCACGCTGGCCATACTGCTTCGCGGTGGTGGCAAAGGTGGTATGGGTGAAGTCGGGGGTGAAGATAGTGAAACTGGTGGTGGTGTGGGTGGGGTGGTATGCATGGAATTCTCTGCTTTATTAGATTGATTGCACTTCTTGGTGAAACCTTCGTGAGCTCTTCTTCACCTCCGTGCAGGGGTGAAATCAAGGGGCTAGTTTCTAATTCTGTGCTACCTTTGTTTTTGTAGATCCTCCCACTCCGCATAGCCCCAAACATCAATTTATTCACATAACCAACTTTTCACACAGTAGAATTTTAATCTAAGTGTTCAAAGATTTAACGCACTTAGCTCGCGGTCCCTTGAGGAAGTGTCGTTCTGCCTCGCTATAGCTGACTAAAGTATCTAGTGTGAATTCAATTGATGAATCCTCCTATGATTCAATCTAGCGAGTGATCGACAGCACGTGCGATATTATCTTCTGATGCTTTCAGTCTGTGCACTAATTCCGGAGTCCACACAATAGGTTTTTCGAGTTCACCCCTTCCTTGGCTATCTGCTAGCCTCGTGATCCACTCGTACAACTCAGTGGGGAAGGATGCAAAGAAAAATTCATGAATTTCCGTATATAAGTAGCAATCTAACCACTCTTCCTTTGACAATAGTGGATTCCCATTTTCCTGCACCACGAACGCGTGAATCTTTCTATCCAACCACTCTTCAATTCCTTTCTTTGTCAGATTCCAATGATACGACATCATACATCTCTATGCAGATCTTGGTCCCGGTGACGGAACCATTTGTTGGCTTGTTGGGGTCTGAACCTGGGTCGGAGTTAATTAGGCAAACAAATCCCGGTACTACTGGCCCTTTCGGCAAAAGTTCGTGGAGCACGGACTGAGGTATCACCTGAAGTAATATGGGAGGGTTCTAGAACGAGGTTTCCGCACCCTGGAGATGTCTGATGAGTTTGACTGGTTCGCGGTTTGTCCCTGCACGTAGGTTGCTTCGCGCACTTTCCTGTTCCTTGCCGCCTGATAGACTTCCTTTGCGCAGCCCTACCCAGGGGCTGAGCACCACGCTCTGCGTTATTACCCAAGACCTTGCTTATATTCCAATATCAATTAATTATCTTTGCCTACTGGAGTGCTTTAAGTTATACTTAACAACATAAAACATTCATATAGGTGTGCGCAGTAAATAAACAATATATTTGCAAATGATATCAATCATGCATTAGCCCAAGAACAGATACACAAAATTATAACCAAACTTCTCTTTATTGATTATTTCCACGGTTACAGACTCGACTCACCCTACACACTTAGATGTAGGGCTCCATGCACTCAGCCGTGGACTACTAGGCCTCTATGCACTCAGCTGCAGAGCCTTCTCCTACTCTACAACCCAAAGACACACTTTACACTGCGACTCAATCACTCAGACTTCTCATGCTTCCTTCATTATTCCTTTTTCTCTTTTTACACTTAGAGCCTCATTCTATTTATACAATCCCATGGTCCGCGGACCATGGGTAGGTCTATCTAGCCGACATTACATTACAAAACTAGGGTGGACAACCTTGTGACTCTATCATACTTTCGCGCCCCATGCCCATAATTCGCGGAGCTTTTACAACAAGATTTGGTCAAAGCTTGGGTTTTGAGCCCCAAAACATGCCCTGGGGGGATTCCATGCCCAACAAGTGGGAATTATCGATATATATATGGAGGGGAGAGAGAAAGGGAAGAAAATTGTTTGCACTAGATGCATTAATTTCAGTGTACAGATGTTGATTTCTAATCCTATTTGATTTTTTGCATTAGATGCATTGATTTATGTGTAGATGTTGATTTCTGATTTCATTTCATTGTTTGCATTAGATGCATTAAGTTCATTAAAGATGTTAATTTCTAATCTTGTTTGATTGAGCTTGCATTAGATGCATTGATTTCAATGTAGATGTTGATTTCTAATCTTATTTCATTGCTAACACTAGATGCATTGACTTTAGTGTAGATGTTGATTTCTAATCCTATTTGATTGCTTGCAACATTAGAACATTGATTTCAATGTAGATGTTGATTTCTAATCCTATTTTATTGTTTGCATTAGATGTTTTTATGTTAGTGTAAATGTTGATTTTTAATCATATTTGATTGCTTGAATTAGATGCATTGATTTGAGTGAAGATGCTGATTTCCGATGTGATGTAACTAGATATATGGTGTACATTAATTTCTAGGTAATTAGTTTAACATTGTACATTGATTCAGTGTAAGCACAAAAAATTATTGACGACATGCATTATGACTAAGCCTTTGTAGATAACCTCAAGAAAAATAAAATGAAATAAAATAAAAAACTTGTATTTGTAACTTTTACATCTCCACATCTTTTAAAATTGAATATAACTTATTTCAATCATATTTGAGTTTTTAAAAATTGAATAAAACTTATTTCAATCATAAAGAATTGATTGAAGAATTGATTGGAATGCTTGGATAACTACTTGTAAATTTAGGAAAGTTGATAACGTTATATAAAATTATAGAAATGTTGTCATATATATTTTTTTGACCTATATATTAAATTTCAATACGATTGACTTATATCATGTTATGACTAAGCTCTTGTAGATAATCTCAAAAAAAATAATGTTGAATAAAACCTATTTGTTGTTTACATGACATCTTTTAAAATTTAATAAAACTTCTTTCAATCCCATTAGTGTTTTTTAATTGAATCTTGAGATAAGAAATTGATTGAAATACTTAAAAAGGTTGTCGATGCAATGGTATATGGGCAGGTCACAAAAATTTCACATTTATATTTTTACTATAATATGGATGACTTTATAATTCAAATAATTTATTTTTAAAATTGAATTGTAATAACATACATGTTGATTTCACTAAAAAAAAATTTCTACAAGCCAATATGAAGCATGATTGTAATTGTTTCCATGTTCAATATTAAATTGATACATGATATATTTTAGTTCATTTTAAGTATGAAAGTTACTTATATCATAACTTAAGGTTGTACTTATTTTCTTAGTCTATGATACTCGAAATCAAAATTGTTATATTTTACTAAAAAAAGTTATATTATATAATTTTTTTTTAATTAGCGAAATAATTTTAACAAATCCATAAACTTAAAAAATTATATGAGCATCCATAAACAAGATTAATAAAAATCCATAAACTAAAATAATAAGCATCCATAAATTAAAATAATGTTCATGTACATCCATAAATTGTCCATGTATAAAAATATACAAAGTATGTATCACATGTGGATGTGCCTTATGAATGTGTTAAAAAAATGTAGCAAGCAATGCTCAATTTGACTTTAGCCTTAGTCAAATTGAGTAAATCGAATTTGCACATCAGCAGGGCAACTTGGAGGAAGTTAACTAGTGTGACATGGATTTTATCACTTAGTTAGCTTAGTAAATTTGAGTTAGAGGGCTTGGAATTCAGTTATGCATGTGACGTTGTTAAAATTTAAGTAATCTAGTTCAATTTATTCAGTTGAATTAAGTTAAATGGCCTCTAATTATTGATAGAGCCAATTGAAGGTCAGTGGTGTAGTGGGACGACAATCTAACTCAGAGATCTATTAGTTCACTAATCAATCAACCTAAAATAGTTAGTGCATGCAAGAAATTCGAATTTCTCAACTGAAGTGGAGATGACAAGGCAGTGTAACATCAATTGTAAACTAGTTTGAGTGTACAAGTGTTGCATGTGGTAAGATGATCCATCCTTGGGAATTGCGCAATCAATTTGCAAGAAATTCCTATCTTTTAGGGGCTAATTTCCTTAGGAATTGCATAAGGAAATATGAGTCTTGGTGGGAAAATAATTGGCTAAGTGTTGGCTAGAGTTTCTCATTGAGCAGAGCGAACAATTATTCTTTTGTAGGTTGTGCTTAGATTTGGAGCAAGAAATTGTAATAATTTCTCTATTCAACTAATTAATGAAAATAGGCTTAAGGGGTTTTTCCCATTTGGGTTCCCCTATAAATCACTGTGTATTTATGGTTTTTCTTATTGCATGTCTATGCATGTTGTTCTAAATTGTAATTTTCATTTAGCAGATTAGTAGATTAGAAATGTGTCTCTTATTTTCAGGTTGAAATCTTGAGCAGCTGCAATTTCTGTCAAATTTCTACATGGTATCAGAGTCTCGAAATCACATTAGAACGAGTGTTTCAAACTTGTATCTCAGGAATTTCAAAGTAGCATCTTTAGAGCAATAGTTTTTCTTCAGCATCAAGAGAATGTCTTTTAATGGCCCGAGATTAGAGTATGACCTACAGGGTAGCTCAAATTTCATATCTTGGAAGGATTGAATGGAAGTATTTTTTGATCTCAATGGTGTGTTATGTAGAAAAACCCATAGATTCACAGGCTCCTATAATCTACTAAAACAAGAGACAAGAATCTACTTCTACTCTTTACAGCGGAAGTCAATAAACATCGAGCAAACAATAATCAATAGAGGAAGAGAATCAAAGGCACATAACACAATAAATATCTTGGGAAAGCCACCGCTCAAAACCCCACTATTTGTTTTTTGTTAATCCAGAAAATAAAGATGAAATTACAATTCTTGTTCTCTCTAGAACAATCCCAACACTCAGCAAATTCAATCTTCAACTCATAAGCAAGCTCAATTCCAAAGCTTAGCCAATTCACAAGCTCTCCATGTCTCTATCCCAATGTGTAATTCCTATGAAGGATAACTTGTATTTAAAGGGAAATAAAGCCTCTAAAAATAGCGCAATCCCTCAAGGATCAATTCCTGAATGCATGCATTATCAGTGCAACTCACAAAAATATAAAGCAATCAGTACAATTTCCCTACACTCTAGTCTCAACTGGGTCTTTCTCAGAATTTACATGCATTAGTTTCTGATGGTGGAATCTTTAGTTAACTAGAGTAGCACTAATTAGGTCACTAGTGTCCCAACTAACTGTTTACTCACTATTAGTTCCTGAAACTAATTGGAACTAATTTAATTGGACTTAACTCAATATACTAAGTTAACTAATTACAACTCATTCATAACTCATCCTGAAATCCTATAAGTTAGGGAGAACATATACATGTCTTATAAAAGACTTCCAATTCGAATTTGCTAAATTAATTAAGTTAATTAGACTTAATTAATTATTTTCAAATTTCTATGAGAAAATAATTCTATTTTAATTCATAGTTTAATTCAAGAACAAATTAAACTCAAATAACTTGTTGCCATTTCTCAACATGTTAGAATATGTTAAAAATGATATTGCAAAACCTCCATAGTCGGATGCACAACAATTAGCCCAATGGAAGAAGGTTGTTGTAAAGGCAAGAATAATTATTCTAGAAGGTGTGAGGGACCATGTGGTATCAAATATCCATGGAAAAGAGACACCATTTCCTATGTGTAAGACATTAACTGAGCTATTCAAAACTAGAAGTGACAATATAAAATTGGCTCTAAAAGACAAACTTTGAAACATTAGAATGTAGAAGAATGACATTATTCCGTAGCATCTCTCCAAGTTTACACAAGTTTGATATGAGCTTAGGGGGGTAGGGGTGAATGTAGAAGAAAATGACCTGGTGAGCCTAGCTCTTCTAGGCCTTTCAAAATTATGGCACAACTACCAAGACTCTATGAATGGAAGGGAAAAATTACCGAATTGGGAAAGGTTGTGGTCTGCTTTGGTTCAAGAAGAGTTCAGGAGAAATAACAGAGATAGAACTTCATCCAAAGTTGATGATGAAGATAATTGTGAATTGGTTGGAAAGTAGGAGAAGGGAAAAGGGAAGAATACCTATAGAAAACCTAAATCGACCAAAATAATAGCAACAAGAAAGACTTGAGCAAGATAAAATTCTTCCACTGCCACGAATTTGGGCATTATGCAACAAAATTCTTGCACATGAAGTCTACCAATAATTCTTAAGGAGGAGTAGCAGGTGAAGCACTAGCTTCACAATTCGAATTAGACTTCACCATAATAGCATGCATGGCCAACACTGTTATGGAGAGTGTGTGGTACCTTGATTCTGGTGCCTCGTTCCATATGACAGGGTGCAAGGAATTTTTTAGTAGCTTGGAGAAGGATATCCAGATGCATATCGAAATAGGAGATGATGGGAGGTACAATGCTACAAGAATTGGTCTTGTCACCTTTAAGAGGGAGAAGGCCTCCCCTCTTTGCCTTAAAGATGTTATGTTTGTACTTGGGCTGAAGAAGAACGTAATATTTGTAGCAGTATTGGAGGATCGTGGCTATGATGTTGTTTTTAGTAAAGGGAAATCTTTTTGAGACACATAGCTGCCGGGAAAGTGAAGAAAATCAAGGTTTGAATGAAGAACCTATACAAACTTGAGGTGGGATATTGCACTACATTAAATAGTAAGGTTGAAAAAGTCTAGAGTTGAGATGTTGGAGAACTCTAGCATAGGTGTTTGGGTCATCGACACCATGGTGCCTTAAAAATGATGCATAAAATTACCACCAGTATCCCTAAAGGCTCCCTTGACAAGAAGGATGTTTGCAAGGGTTGCACATTGGGGAAGTATGTCAAATCCACTTTCCATGACCGAGATAACAGAGCGATGCAATCTTGGAGTGAGTCCACTATGATGTTTGTGGACAATTTTTTACAGTCTCCACAAAAGAACATAAGTACTATGCTATTTTTATTGATGATTTCTCTAGAAAATGTTGGATCTTCTTCATGCGAAAGAAGGATGGTGTTTTCTCAAAAATTATTGAATTCAAGGTATTAGCTAACAAGGATACTGGGAAGAAAACGAAGGCTCTTAGGAGTGACAATGGAGTTGAATTTGTTTCACATTCCTTCAAGGATTTCTATGCCAAATCAGATATTCAAAGAGAGTTCACAACACCCCATAACCCACAACAAAATGGGGTATCTAAGAGGAAGAACATGAGCATAATGGTAGAAGCAAGGACCATGTTGCATGATCAAGGACTGACATTACATCTATGGGTAGAAGCATGCAACATCCTAGTCTACTTGTAGAACTAGAGTCCTCAAAGAATACTTAGCATGATCACACCAGAGGAAGATTTCTCTGGAAGAAAGCCTTATGTGTCTCATTTCATAATTTTTGGAGCTTCGGATTATTTTCATGTCTCCAAAGATTTGAGGAAGAAACTTGCGCCTAGAGTATAGTTGGGATTTTTTGTAGGATACACTAGAACTCCACACAATTATTGGGTGTATTTTTCTTCACTGAGGATTGTATTTGTGACGAGAGATGTCAAGTTCGGTGAGGAGAAGGCTATGAGATTCTCTCTAGAATGAGAGATGAGTATCCCACTAGAGTAGGAGCTTCTATCTATAAAGGAGAGCCTCAGGATGAGCTTCAGAAGTTTGTGGAACAACCACATGTTGAGGAGTAGACAAGAGGTAGAGTGGAGGCACCCACTCAACCAAAATCTTCCAAAGAAGAGAGAAAGAGAACCAAAGAAGCTGATAAATTGTAGTAGGATGCTATGGAGAATGTGGGAGCACCCACATCACAATGCAAGAAAAGGAAGTCACCTGATAGGTACACTAGTTACATGGCTCTCACGATAGAGCTCATTTAGGCAGAGCCTTCTTCATTTGAGGAAGAAGTTTCTCAACCTTTTTGGGTTGATGCCATGGTGGAATAATACAAATCCATAATGAATAATAGTGTATGGGAGGTGTCTTATACGAAATCTACGACTGCGGACAAAAGTATCTTCCCTAGGTCTTGTAGACTGACCTAGAATAATAGAAAGACAAAGGGACTAATGTTTTCCTTAAAGTAAATAGATAACGGTATGAAGCCTACTTGAAATCCATCATATGCTTCACTCCTTCCTTGTCTTGAATGCTCCAATCCTATCTCCAAACACCATTATTAGAACATTCACAGTCAGATAACACAAGCCAATGATCCAAAAAATCTATGTAGCATCATATAATCACTTTATTCAATATATCAACATGGTATTGAAATATATGAAACCATAACAATATATGTAGGAAAATAAAGAACTCTTTGTATTAATAGAAATGGAATGATCTACAACCAAAAATAGGTGTTTATCCTGTAAAAGAGCTCCTCCAAGTTGACTTATCCTTTCCTTATCACAAAGTGAACCTGTAATCACCCTAATGCATGGGAAGATATCTCTCACATCAACAGCATAAGGGTAGAATCACTCTCCAAAAGCCAACACCTTGCCTATGGATGGCGGTAAATATATAGGTGAAGGAGGTAGTTCATGAGTTATTATCCTTTTACAAATTAGGGCTTGAGATACAATATTGATGGGAGGATGAGATCAAGGGATAAGGGAAGAAAAATACAAGGTAGGATATGATAGGATTTAAGACTTTTATCCGAGGTAAATGGTTATAGCAAATCCTGGAATCTTTTGGAAGAAGAGGCTTTACGATTCTCCCTATTTTTCCCAAATTTCGAGAACCAACGCAGGTGCATAGTGGAGCAGCTTGTAGGTGATCAACACAGTCCAAAATGGACCAAACTAGTTGTCAACACTTTCCAGTACGAGGCCAGGGATCGTTGGTCCTTAAAATGACTGAAACAAGGTGTTTTCAGGAAGAAATCTAAGGATAAGAATGAGTCATGCTTAGGTCTTTGTGCTATGATGATGCGAAGGAGGTCAAAGGATGTTGATTCATCTAGTTGAAGGCTTATTGACCAGATGTGACAAAATGGCCTCTAATTGTATTGAGTAAATCGATTAGCCGGAGCTGGGCTCGGAATAGGTACGTCTTTGACTACTGAATCCTCTCGTTTTCAGTTTCCGTTGCCTCCCAATTCAAATTCCATTCCACCTCAGATTGCCTCTTGAAGCACAAAGTCAGAAACGATAGTTGATGACCGAAGTGCTTTACCTTGTGACAAGTCGGGATCAAGAATAACTGGCGAGATCATCATCTGTTACAATACATTTACATCATGATATCTCTACTGAGGGAGGCATACCCATACTCAACACGTAAGCTAACATTACATGTACAATGATCAAAATACATGTCCATGGAGGACTGATAGTGGACTCATGGATGGATGAATTCCTATATGATCATAGCTGTCATACATTGTGATATTGTATTGCGCCTAAAATCACAGCCCGAATGGATGAAACTAGATCCTGGGTCTTCTATCTCATTCACACGACCAACCAACATACAAGTCTAACCATGTGAATCAATGAGTTAGACTCAAACATGGTAGACACCCTCTTATTACCAGACAATGATGTAAGTCATTAACAAACATGAGAGAATCCACCGATGATTTTAATGGCTCTCAAGGTACTCTAGTGCAATCTGCAAGTTGTGAATAAACGAGTTGATGTTGAACACCACAAAGAATCTTTGAGTCAAAGGCTAATGATGAAAACTTATCGCCAAGAGTGAGGAAACTTTCCGTTGATGTATGTAAGCACCAAGGTACGAAGGGGTGTTTCTAAGTCAACTTCCTTGATAATGGGTTGATGTCGACTAGGAAGCGACCTGTCGCAGGAGAGCCTTGATGTACTCTCCATCAATGACATGAAATAGGTATGATGATTTGAGAAGAATGATCAGAATGATGTTGATACAGAACTGCATCAGGAAAGGAAAACACAAAATGAAAGCTTAAGAGTATTGTAGTAGATATTAACTGAATGACTTCTCTTAAACGCAACGATGACACTAAATAGAGTTGGGAACATTGAACCAAAACCAAAAGTGGAAGCTTTGAAATGGTATTATAAACCAAAATACTAGCAAATTTTCCAACCCAACATCCATGAAGATGAAGTGGAAGAGTGTTGTGTTCAAGACTCATTTCCATTAACAGAATGGAGAAACCTATTTTCCCAATTTCCCCAACCACAATGGTTAGTACCTCTTTATTTTTCAACAAACTTTAGGAGGTTAACATATGCTTGTTATGTAAGTCCATCCTTTAGATGAATCCCTCTTAGAATATTTAACAAACCTAGAGAAGGAGCGGTTCAGTCTTGTCATGAACGACGAGTCCATCATTGCTTGATGTTTTAATGAGTCCAACAAAGGTATAACTTGACATCTTTTTCATGTTTAGAGAGTTTGAAGAAGAGGTGGAAAAGAAAACTCCAGATGTTCCTTTCTGTAGATAGTCCCTTAAGTCCAAAAAGACATAAAATAATACCCAAGAGAACCTCTTAGCCATTTTTGACTAAGGTATTCCTTTTTCGTAGTTAGTCTACCTCAATGTGGAAAAGGGTTAAACTTATATTGAGCAGTGGTATTTTAATTTACTTTTACGAGTTCAAAAAGACAAGTGCTCAACAATATTTTCATATTTTCGAAGTTTAAAAAGAGCTAAAAGAGGAATCCAAGGGCGTTTCTTTTTCGTAAGTTTATGCAGTCTGAAAAAGTGATAAAAGTATACTCCTAGTCAAAATGATCTATTCAAAACATGGAAAAATATGTTAAATAGTTGTGGACCTGCTTAGAACATCACAAAAGGATTAAACATACCTATTTCATTGTAAAAATAGGTTGTTACTAAGTCAAAACATTAAATGCAAATAAAATAATGGAAGAAACAACCATAAATATCCAAAATGACTATTCATATTTACCATTTCACATTTACCTTGAATAGTGAGAGTTATGAGTAGTTTTCTCCCTCAACTTTTTTGCAGTTAACTGCACCTAATCCGGTGGATCATTTTAGGTGTCATCACTTACAGGTAGGAGATAAGACCTTTCTCTTTCAATGCATGGTCCCATTTTAAGATTTCATGCAATTTTTTGGTATTTTTGAGGGCCCTAGGGTTCTAAAAGCTTGCCCTAGGACCAACATAGGCCTAGGGAGTCAAAAAATGCATTGCATCTAAGTTATTATACATTGTAGACAAGGGCGAAACACTCTCTCTCCTTCCTTGGGGGTGCGTTAGTCGCAAATCCCAAATTTGTTTGCCAGTTTCCCTTCAAATTTTTTGAGTTTTGTTGCATGGAAAGGATCCTAATGATTATCCCTTTCATGTTTCAGGTCTTCATTAGCATAGAATGGCTTTCATTTGGAGAGAAACAAAACAGGAAGAACAAGATTTGAATGCAACTAATGATGTTGCTAACATTTAGGCACTAAAGGATTATGGATTGTTGAAATTCTTTTGGCTTCCTAGTATGAGGCAACCAATGGAGTTATTAGAATATCTTTTTCATGCATGCGGCATGCAAGAATAGGAGTTCCAGTTTGGAGAAAATATTCTCAAGATCATAGTAGATGACATATATTTTCTGACTGGTTTATCTAAGAGAGGTGCCTCGATCTCTCTCCTAGGTGGGAGAAGGGGTGGAGAAACAATGAAATACTATATCATTACTTACTGCAGACCTTGATCCAAACCAACTAGAGATGGAAATATCAGTACAAAAGATGTAACCAATTTTCCCTTAAGAATAATTTTGTTCATTATTTCCAGATTGGCAGGTAGATCCACACTACATGTAGCTAGTCGATCATACATGTAGTATGGTGTGGAGTGCTTAGAGCAAACTATCTTCAACTAGAGTGATGGGGTATTGGTCAATATGAAGAACAACTTACTAAAGCAAGAGAGAGAAAGTTGAAAAAATTTGGATACAATTCTATCTTAGTCTCTTTTTCCCTAGAATGGATTCCACTACCTCAGCCTCAATAGATTAAGCTTGATCTCAATTATCTGAGGGTACCATGGATGAGAAAGTGGATTAGTGAAAATTTGAGGGGCTAATATTCACAAATGGGCTAATTTTCCATGGCTTTTCCAAAAAACATAATCGTTAATTCCAATTTTTTCTAAAAATTATTCGCCCAAATGTTTTAGTCTAAAATTGTTTTACCTTAAAAATCGCCAAAATTTTATATAGAAACCATATAAAACTATTATAAATTTGAATAATTTTACAAAAACATTGCCAAACATTTTACAAAATGCATAATATGTACTAGTGAGATTCACCAAGGTTTCTAAACTTTAAAACAAATTTCCATCCTTAAATTTTTTCATGAAGTTGATCGATCCTATGTATCGAAATGCAGGTTCGTTAGTGATCAACGTCCAACAAATCGTATTTCGGTGGCTGCATAAACAATTCATTATGGTAAATGATTATCTGTACGCAGGTATGGGATTTTGCAATGACCTTGAGCTCGTGCTTCCTGAGAATGAGCGGTGTGATGTTATAGGTAAGATATTTCGACCATTTGATTTTTTTAAAGTATTACAATTTTTTTTTTGTGCTTTTTGATGTTTCCAAGACTTAAACTATTGATTTTTCATGCATATATTGGGCCTGTTCGACCGATAGGTTCTTCATATCTCCATCATGCAGGAGAACAACCACAAGCAGTAGTAGCACCAGCACAAGTTGTTGTTGTAGGATGAGATGCACTACAAGATCTAAATGTAGCTGAGACCCTAACTGAGGTGGAGCGCCACATGGATGGGTTGACTCATGAGATAGATGAGACCACAATCAACTAGGTTCCATTGTGACTTTAGCGACACACCATTGGAGTGCCTAGCTGTATTGGTCGACTTCTACGCAAGATAACTTATGTAGTGGCTTTTTATGATGAGAACTTTGATTAGTCTACTTAGATATTTGCATGTAGTTTTGTATATGGGTTGTGTGGCCATATGTGTCTCAGGCACAAATTTTGTAAAACCAAACTATATATATATATATATATATATATATATATATATATATATATATATATATATATATATATATATATATAGATATATATATATATATATATATATATATATATATATATATAGATATCTATATATATATATATATATATATATATATATATATATATATAGATATATATATATATATATATCTTTAGTTTTTTTGTGTTCCTATTGTATTTTCAATGATGTGATGTGTATTGAAATTTATTTACATTCGTTGCAAATGTCTATCTAAAACATGATTAGAAAGTGCATCTATCAATGTATTCATATTTCTAGAAATGTATTCATATTGTATGAAATCAAAATGTCTTTCTAGAAGGTGGAGCCTTAAGAACTTACGCAAGATGGTAGGACTTCTAACTAAATAAATATTAGCAAGTTGTAGTACAATGAGTTGTGAGCCGAGTTTGACGGCTAAATGGTGGTTGCCACGTGAAATAGCATCAGACAACAACTTGACCATTGTGCTATACTCAGCGATATTGTTGGTAGAGCGACCAATACAAATCCCTTGTAGACTCACTAACTTGCCACTTGGAGAAAATATAGCCCATGCTGTGGAGGATAGGTTCTGAATAGTATGACTAGCACCACTAGCATAACCAAAATACGGTTCAAGGGATGTCGACATCTGTAAGCCAAACGTAACAGGAATCAACAAAAACCTTAAGAAACTCCAAAGAGACACACCGCAAACACACTCAACACACCTATAAACATTATGTACATAGTGTTACTATGCATGAGATCAAGCATAGTAGTTTTTAAGGTACGACCCATTCCTAGGATGTTCCAGTGGAATTCCATTGAAATCTACCAACTCATATGCTCATTTTTCAAAGACACTTGACGATATATGGACCTGACCACATAGGTTGGAACTTTCCTAAACCTAACTTATCAAATTTTCGTCATATAAAAGAACAAGGCCCCATTTTGAGAAGACACAAGGCTTGACACTTTCGTCTTATTGCACCTTGATATGTATTTCATCTACTTCATTAGCTATAATGGCATCACGTCGTGCCTCATCTAATTAGGTCAGATGTAAAATACGTTCCTCTTCTACAGAAGTGGCAGTAATAAGTTTGAGAGCTAGTTTTAGCAATGGAATATCACATTCGATTGAAAGGATTGCTTCCAGACCATAAACAAATGGAAAGGGTGTACATCCGGTACCAGTCCTTACTGAGGTTTAGTATGCTCACAAGGCAGCATAAAGGAGAAGATGTAAGTCTGATTTATGGACCCCTACCATATATTGAAGCATAATTTTAAGAACTTTATTGATAGCCTCAACTTGTCCATTAGCCCAAGGATAGTAGCCAGTGGAACTTTCATGGGAATGTCCCAGCTTAGCAGTTAGTTTGGTCATCATATGATTCCGGTCACCAGTGTTGTTAAATGTAGGAATTTCCTCGACCCACTTAGTAAATTAATTTATTGGGACAATAATATGACCATGCCCCTCGACCAAGTGAGGGTTACACGTCATGAATTCAATATCCCATTTTGAAAATGGTCTGAAGACGATAACAGGATACAATATCATAAATTTGGCACACATGACAATTCTGGACAACAAGAATACAATATCAAAAAATGGTAGGGAAAAAGTAACCAACACATAATATTTTATGCACAATAGTGTAGCTAGATAAATGATCACCACATGCCCCCGAGTGGCATTCATTTAGGAGTTTCTTGGCCTCCTCATGCGTGAGGCACCTTCATAAAATCTTATCAATACTTCTTCTGTAAAGAGTGTCACTAATGATGATGTAATTCTTGGCTTGGTATCGAATATGCCATTTCTCCGAGTGAGAGGTATCAGACTAGAAATTCTACATCTGGTGATAAATTAGAATGTCTCCATACCACGGGTCAGATGACAAAATTAGAAACAATGACTTGTTAATGATAGAATCCTTAGATGTCGATTCAGAATTAGGGGAAGGAAGGTTTCATATAAGCTCGATGAAAACTAAGGATTTCTTTGACTTGGATTTAATGAATTCCAGATCCAACTCTTGTAGGATAATGATCCATCTAGAGTATTCCCCCCCCAACAATTTACATGACAAAATGTATGTCATAGGGTTGCAATATGAAACTATCATAGTTTTCCAGAGAAAAATGTAATGGCAAACGTTTGAATGACTTGAATGGTAGCCAAAGCTAACTTTTCTATGTGGATATACTTGATATCAATATCATTGAGATTTCGACTCAGATAATAAATGGGGTGTTTTTTCCCTACCTTGTTTTCTTGGACCAATACCATTGCTATAGTAAAAATGGAAATAACAAGATACAAGAAATAATCACACTAGTAATCAGGGGGATACAATAGAGATGTCTGAATCAGAACATCTTTCAAGGCATCGAATGCTTTCTAAGCCATGTTATCCTAATGGAAAGGAACCCCTTTCTTAAGCAGGTGAGTAAATCATTTGGTCGACTCATTGTAATTTGGGAAGAAACGTCGCAGGAATTTAACTTTCCATTGAATTCGTTGTAACTGAACAAGTGAAGAGGGTGCAGGAAAATCGATGACTACTTTTACTTTCAGAGGATTAATACGAATTCCTTATTTCAAAACTACAAAATCTAGAAACTGACCAGAACTAACACAGAAGACACATTTTTGTGGAGTCATTCGAATATTATAATGTCTACATTGTAGGAAAATATCCCTAAGATGCATTAGGTGATCATTTTGATACTTGGAATGAGTAGGGAGATCGTCCAAATAGGGCTACACGATATGTTTAATATCACGAAAAGTATAATCAATTTCCCTTTGAAATGTGGCCCCAACATTAATCAGACCAAATGGGAGTTTCTGGTAGGTGAATGTACCCCAGGGACAAATAAATGCAATCTTAGGTTGATCTGCTGGGAGAATGTTGATTTGATTATATCCAGAGAAACCATCCATGAACGAATAGATTTCACAACTAGCACAGTCATCAACAATCCGGTCAAAGAATGGAGTCAGGTAATTTTCCTTTGGACAAGCACGATTCACATCCCGATAATCAACGCATACACAGATTGTCCCATGTTTCTTCATGCCAAGGACAATATTCGATACTAATCGGTGAGAGGAATGGGGTAGATGAAACCAAGACGAAGTAGTTTTTCAACTTCACTCTTTATCTGGTAGCCTTCTTTGGATGGACTAGATAGAGGCACTACCAGACTAGATTAGCATTATGATACATTTTAATCTCATGAACTACTATATTTAGGTTGATACCTAGAATTTATTCATAATTCCAAGAAAATACATCATGAAACTCTTGAAATAAGTCTTATAAGTCTCGATCATAGATGGAGAGCAAGACGCACCAATGTGTAGATTGTCGAAAATACCCAGTTTAATGAGGTCTAAAATGGGACTCCTAAGAAAATTATAAAATAATAGTGGAAATAATAAAATAAGATTAGATTACATCATCAAATTTTAGAGGGAAAAAAGAAAGAACTACATTTTCAACTCATATTTTCAACTTATCTCTCTATGGGTTTACTCAAATTTTGAGCAGGAACACTCATTGTATGCAAAATTTGATTCCTCATCCAAGGAGTACCCATGTTGCATACTTTTGATGGACCCTGCTACACGAAAAAGGAGAAATACATGAAAAAATGTGATTTCCCCAAGGAGTACCCATGTTGCATACTTTCGATGGACCCTACTACACAAAAAATGAGAAATACATGAAAAATGTGATTGCAATCACATTTTTTCGTGTATTTATCATTTTTCGTGTAGAATGACCCATTGAAAGTATGCATCATGGGTACTCCTTGGATGAGGAATTAAATTTTGCATCCAACGAGTACTCCCACTCGAAATTTGAGTAAAACCTTAGGGAGATAAGTTGAAAAAGTAGTTTTATTATGTTATTATTTTTAATTTTTTTTACATTTTTACCCCAAAAATGGTGAATCATCCCCCATGGTTGGCATCATCATATTGAATCTTATTAGTTATTCTAAAGTTTATTTTGGTTGTACATTTTTCTTAGGAGGCCCATTTTAGACCTCAAAAGTTCTCTAATGAGAGATATCAAGAGGTACCGTCTCTTCGATATTCGAGAGATTCTTCTCAGAATCGCCTTCGTGGATAGAAATGAAACTCGTAAAATATTCAACGAAATTGGGTAGATACACATCTTGAGATTATCATAGATGGAATCTATTAAGGAGGAATGATGGTGATAATCATCCCATGGCGCATCATCTGACATCATGAACTCCATGATGCTTTGATCAGTAGAGAATACGTGAGAGAATGAATCAGAAGACATGTCATAATCCGATGATCGATCAACCCAATTGATTGAAGAAAAGGTATGATCCACACAAGTCAAATATATAACTTCGTAATCTAGTTCAATAAGGCTAAGTGACATTCGACTGCCAAAACTATGGATGCTAGTTTCATGTGGTATGATCCATGGACTGACCTGGAAAGTAGAAGATGATATCATATTGATATAAGAAACTGAAGATGAGAGGTTAGGAAGAGGAGGAGGAGGAAGAAAAAAGGTTCTCATCAATGAGGAATCCTTCAACAATCCAACCCTGACATATTGATAGAAATGTGGAGTTTTCCCTACAAGTGAGACACTTATAGTAAGATGAGAATCAGAGGTGAAAAATGTGAGTTTTTCAATGTCCACGATCCTACCCTTATGAGGAAAGGAGATCATATGGAAATAAGTTGAAATGACTGCAACCATGGAATAAACCCATGTACAACCCAATAGAATATTATAATGAAGAGGTCTGTCAATAACTTCCACTTTTATGGATAAAGTTTTTCACCCTAATTCTACTTGTAAGGAATTTAGTATACCACAAGGCTTAGATGTTCTCCTATCAAAATCCTTCAATGTGGTAGGTGACTGACTCAGTTGAGGTGAACCAATCGCTTTCCAGAAAGACATAGACATAATGGAGGTTGATGCTCCCTCATCCAAAACAAAGCAATGAATGTTGTTACCACAGATGACGACATAAATGATAAAAGATAATTGGGCTAGAAGGAGACGATTATAGTTTTCATGACTAAAAACAACTAGGTTGGAATCTGATGGATCCACACATCTGATAGTTGAAAGCAAAGCCTTTTTCTAGGTTGGGTAGTTTTCCAACACCTCTAGGGTCAACATCGCTGATGGGGACTGAGCTAAGTCCTCAACTACATTATAATTTTGGGTAGCCTTGGCACGAGGGTTGAAAGCAGATTTCTGAACAATTCCATTTGGAGGCTTAGTCAACCTCGTAGGAATCGTAGGCAAAGGAGGATCAAATGGTGGTGATGTTGCACTGGCAGGTTGATCAATAGCTTGACCATTTAGGGGATTCAAATTACCATAGTCCTTGGTCTGAGTAGGCACCATAACATCATTTTTATGCTTCATGGAGGAGAGAATTAAAACCATGTTAGGTGAAAATGGGTCTCAAGAAACCATATGGGTCTCCTGATTCAGAAATGTGTTGGTCAACACAATGACATGGAAAATTTTAAGGGCTAATATTCACAAGTGGGCTAATTTTCCATGTTTTTTCCAAAAAAAAAGATTCACCAATTTCCATTTTTTCTAAAACTAATTCACCCAAATTTTATAGTATAAAAGTATTTTACCTTGAAAACCGCCAAAAATTTATATGGAATAAAACAAAGTAGTTATAAATCTAAATATTAAAAGAAAAAACATTAGACGTTTTAAAAATAGATTTATATTTAAATTTTATAGTATTTAGATTTAAATTTTATAAATCTAAATATTTAAATATTCGCCAAAGTTTCTAAACTTTAAATTAAACTTTCATCGTTAAAATTCTCCCTCATGTCAGTGGGAGAAGTGGAATATTTCAAGAACTGATTCACTTCAATGTGGTGAGGACAATCATGAGTAAATTGATCCTCATGGCAGATCAAGCATGGGTAATGAGGATTTCATTTCTCATCGAATGACTCATTCATTTATTTATCTCGTGTTGAAGAATGTTTCTTCTTTTTACCTTTTCCTTTCTTCTTGCTTCCTGGTTGTTATTGAGATTTTCCTTTTTTAGATGAAATGACATTTATTTGAGAAGAAGAAGCTGCAAAAGAATTGAACGAAGAGCTTTGGGCAGAAATAGTGATAGAATTACTAGATGGTTTTCTCACTGTCTACAAACTAGAAAACCAATGATGCCATCAGCAACATGAGATTCATTACCAGGAGTGGAAGGAACAACATACAAAGGTCTTAGAGAATCTGATAGCTTCTCATAGAGCGTGGCAGATTGGGTATATATGAGTTCCAAATATTGAGCACGAGCAATTACTTTCTCTTCAATCATGACCTTGCCTTTAGCTACATCGTGTGCGATAAATGTCAATAGGGCTTTAATAAACCATTTCACTAGCAATTGATCTAGAACATAGGTCTTAACCAATCAACGATGGTTCCACCACTCATGAATGTGATCTGAAATGTGAGTGGATTTAGCTTTTTTGAAGTTGGTCAAAAGTTTCATTCTAGTTTTGTATCAGATGGATAACTAGAAATTCATAAGGAAAGTGGTATCCAAGGAACTAAAATCATGAAACAAAGCTCTAGGTAACTCGATGTACCATTTAGGTTTGGTACCTATAATATTACATTAGAGAAGACGTAATAATATGGAATCATCATTAAGGGAGTTCAAAGAACACCACAGAGGATACATCATGACATGGGTCAACGGGTCTTCTCTAGGATTACCATTGAATTTTGGGATATCAGACAAAAATTTGGTGGGAATTTTCGACCACCAAGGTGAATGAGCGATGGGATCATGGTAAGTTGAGTCAAATTTGGTGATTCAAGAGTTGCCACAAAGGTTAATTTCTGGTTAAATCCTAGTGGAGGATAACATAGATAAGAAGGAATAACTTGAGAAACAAGTACTTGCATTCCCAGATAAGGATGGTTTTGACAAAGATGCACCTGGGTAACAAAATAAGGAGGATTCTGGTAACCAACATACATGTAACCTTGTTTACCAACACTAGGATAACTTTGCAACAATTGGAATGGTTTAGTTTCAATATCTTGGCCTTGAAAAGGAACTTGGGGAATACCTTGATAAGGTCTATACTATTGCCCCATGGGATTTTGCATCATCCCGACATAAGGTGGGTTCGATTGGAATTGTGCCATACTATACATATTTTTTCGTATCAGAATTTTAGGAGTACCTTTCCGAAGTGGTTGAGATGGTAAGGTACCTTGTAAATGCTAGGTAAGTGGAACTTGAGGTGTACTAGATAGTGATGGAATAGGTTGAGATGCAACAACAACATGTGAAGGTTTACTTACATATATTTAAACTTTTTGAGGTACAGATAGATGGGTACGAATTTGAGATGAAGATGGAACATGTTGAGGATTCAACAATTGGTCCCAAAATGAACCAAGTTGTGTGGGAAAAGTAGGTTTCCAAATTCCCCAACTTGAGGTATACCAGGAACAAGTTCCCCCCTTCCATAAGAGGAGGGGAAGATGGAGGCAACTACGATCTAGATGGAGGATACCAAACATAAGGAGATTTAGGCTATTGAAGGTAACCTTCCCCACTAAGATTGTGCCATACTATACATATTTTTTCCTATAGGAATTTGAGGAGTACCTTTCCCAAGTGGTTGAGACTGTAAGGTACCTTGTAAATGCTAGGTAAGTGGAACTTGAGGTGTGCCAGATAGCAATGGAATAGGTTGAGATGCAACAACAACTTGTGAAGGTTTACTTACATATATTTGAACTTGTTGAGGTACAGATAGATGGGTAGGAATTTGAGCTGAAGATGGAACATGTTGAGGATTCAACAATTGGTCCCAAAATAAACCACGTTGTGTGGGAAATGTAGGTTTCCAAATTCCCAAACTTGAGGTATACCAGGAACAAGTTCCCCCGCTTCCATAAGAGGAGGGGAAGATGGAGGAAACTACGATCTAGATGGAGGATACCAAACATAAGTATATTTAGGCTGTTGAAGGTAACCTTGCCCACTAGCATAAGGGCTAGCCTGTTGTTCAATCGTAAGTGTAGGCATAAGAGAAGGAACAGGCTGTGTAGCATTCATAAGAGAAGTACCATATGGAATTCCCAAAGTGGATGACATGGGAAATATGGAGGCCATCACAAAATGGTAAGTTTTTGTAAATTTCATAGAAGTTAGGTGCTTTTGGGAAAACATGGTACTCATGTAAGTTCATATCACCTTTATCAATGGTAGCTACACCACTCCATGTGATAATAAAAAGTAGTAAGCGTTTCTAGTGGGAAAATAATCAACAAAATATTTTGATGAGTTGAAATGAAATAATACTCAAGAACTAGTTCTTGCATAAGCTTTCTAAGTGGAGACATATGCAAGTGATTATACCATGGGAGCAATCTTGATGCAAGGAGGTAAGTTGGTATGCTATAGTTTGGAAATGTTCCATGGGGGAGTCTTAAACTACCCTATCTATGATAAGGAACTCTACATGTTAGTGCAAGTTATTAAGAAGTGAAAGCACTACTTGATGGGAAAGGAGATCATTATCTGCATATATCACTAACCTCTGTAGCATTTGTAGGCCTACAGTAAGATTCACAAATTAGCCAATACAAATGGATGAGTTTTTCACGACAATTTCATTGAGTCATCAAGTATAAGGGAAACAATAATAGGTTGGGAATTATTTTTTTTCAAAGCCACCCATATTAAATATTAATATCTATGGAAACTTGTATGCAAATAGAAGATGAGGACTTCAAGGAGATGTCTCAATAGCTAGAATGCCACATTCATGTAGAAAAAGGTGACAACAAGGTTGACTATCATCTCCATAATGGGTTAGTCTACAAGATGATTATATGTATGTTCCTAAAGTTGAAAGATTGCAACTTATTGGATATTTTGACACCTCCAAGGTTGAAGGTCATTTTGGTGTTGGGAAAATAACTGCTAACTTGCAAAGGTATGTGTATTGACCTAGAGTGAAAAAAAATTTGGCATAGTATATTAAAATATGCATACTTTGTTGTAGAAATAAGCCCAATAATAAAAATAAAGGTCTATACGATCCCTTGTACCTACGAAATCATAGAAATTCATTTATGTGGATTTTTTAGGTGGTTTACCAGCAACTCATAATGGCCATGACTATTTATTTATGGAAATTGCTAGGTTCAACAAGATGTACATTCATATGCCTTGTAAAAAATCCATCAATGGATGAGAAGTAGCAAACATGTTCTTTAAACATGTTTTCATGCACTTTGGGATACCAAGGAGCATTATCATGCATAGGGATAATCTATTTCTTAGTTCCTTTTGGACTACACTTTGGGAGAAGATAAACATCAAGTTAAAGAGATCTGCAACATTCCATCCACAGGTAGATCAGAAGACAAAAGTAGTTAATACAACTTTGGTGCATCTTTTAAGGGTTATGATTAACATTTGAAGCCCTAAATGAAAATTTAATCGATATTGAACACTATTATAATACAACACTCCCTACTTCTATTGATAAGCCCCCTTTTGAAACTTATTTTGGGTATTTCCCACTTTCCCCCATGGATGTTATATATGGACAAGAGGGAGGAGTGAGGAAATACATCACAAGAGAAGCATTGAGATCAAAGATGTTTGTTGAAATGATTAGGTAGATCCATTTGCAAATATAGGAGACACTAAAGAACTCAAGGAAAAGTATAAGGATAAACATGATTAACATAGAATTGAGAAGTCATTCATGGTGAGAGACAAAGTTTGGTTATAGCTAAACAAGGAAAGACTATAGGTTCCTCGTAAAAATATTAATGCTTTGTGGTATGGTCCTTCCTATATATTAGAGAAGGAAAGAGATAATGCATACAAACTCAGTTTACTCCCACACACACACATTTACTTAGTGAATGTGGAAAATTTGGAACTGTATGAACCTTCCAAGTTGGCTCAAGAGGAGGAACAAGTCCTACCTACCCTAAAGGAATTAGAATTAGATGCTCAGGTAGAGTCAATAGAACAAAGAGAATCATAGAAGAAATTTAGAACTACAAGATAGGGGTAACATGGCTTTTGGTAGACTAGGTTGAAAACACAACTTGCAAGCAAAGTAAAATGATACTCCATGGAGAAGGTAGAGGAAAAATATTGCATTCATTTACATGTGTGATATATACTTGTGCCTCTTCTTTCATTTTTGAATTTCAATTCTTTCATTAAATTTAGACAAAACTATTAATTAATTAATTTGAAATATACAAAAAAAAATTAAATTTACATAGTTTACGCTTTTAGAATATTATAAAATTTGTTCTAATGAACTGTTTTAATTAAATATCTACATATATTAATCATTATACATAATTCATTATTAATTAAGACAACATGTGAACCAATTACAATGTGCTAACAACTACAAAGATAAGCCAACTAGATAATCTAGTTGGTTAACATGTGAACCAACTGTAATGTGCTAGCAACTACAAAGATAGGCCAACTAGATAATCTAGTTAGTTAATTTTTGGGATGGATCAACGTACTAAGGTAGTCATGACAATTGCAACTTCTTATAATATTAAAATTATATAATATAAACGAATTTATTATGTATTTAGTGGTGATGGTCTAATATAATAATATAATATCTTTTGTGGACGTAATACTAATTTTTTTTGTAGGTTAATATTTGTATATCTCATATATATATATATAGATTAAAATATTTTAAAAATATATTTAAATAATAAAAAATTACGATCTTATCCAAATCATATCCCTAAAATTCCTAAAATCGCTCAATTCTAATAAAATAGTATAAAGGACCAGGCACATTATGATTATGATGGGATTCAGTACCCATTAAAAATTGATGCATATTGCAAGGAGCGGCGGGCTTTTGCATATGAGTAGAGCCCATGACCTCCCACGTAGAGCACGTGAATCCTAAACCATAATTTAAAGAGAGGCAAAGAAGGAATCCTAAACCATAATTTAAAGATAGGCCAACTGCAGGGAATGGCAGAATAAATGGAATTTTATATTAGGAAGCAGTTGCATAAACAAAGTAAATAATACAGGAACCATATTGTTCCAAGAAACGTGTTTAATGCAAGGTAATTTTGGCCGGCTTTATTTGTTTATTAAATCTTGTTTCATTTTTCCGAAATCCCATTGTTGAATTTATGGGTGTTTTTTTCAAAACTTTGAAAGTCTACGCCCAGCGTGCATAAACGCCAAGACTGAGTCTAAAATTATGGACCATTTGTGACAGGTTTAGAAAGCTTTATAAAACACGTCCACAGTCTCTATCGTGCTTTGCTAATTGTATTAAGGTGTTTTTTGATGGGATATGGTAATCAAAATAAAATATATTAATTTTTTATTTATTATGATAGATCTCTTTTGCCAAAATAAAATATTGATTAGTGTTATAAAAAACGATTGAATATTTTTATTAGCAATCATAAAAAAATTATTATCATATATAACCCAAAGAGAAGAAAGAAGAGTAACTAATCAAAATAAACAAATAAATACAAAAGATATGTGTAGGATGGGTCGTCATGAAATTTGAGAAATCATTGTGAGGATCATTTAAATGAAATTTGGGCATATAATTATTAATAATAGTAGTCTTTAAGTGTATTTTTTCGGTGTTTCTGACGGATTTCTGGCTGGAATTTGGGGAAAAAAGTTGTGGTCAAATCTTGATTTGTGTTATTTAAACTGGTTTTTTGACTGCATATATGGATTCAACACCCCTCAGAAACCCCTCAGGCACTTTGATTGTGAAGAGTTCACTTGTCAAACTTGTGATTTCAATGAGTCCCTGTCGGATTCTAGGCAAATTACATCTGAAAATAATAGGGAAAATTTTCCAAAAGGTCGCACTTAAAAATGTTGGCATTATGATTGATGTGTTGTCCTTGATGGCAAACTACTTGATAAAGATCTCAACATTATGATACAGATGAATAGATAAATGATTGATTAGAGACATATGGATATTGAATATGAAGTTTGGGAAAGTATACGTGGATCCTATGCAAAAGGGTCATGTACAGTGATTTGAATACCAGGGGTCTTTACCATGGTATTGGCCCATAGTAATGAGTATGACAACAATTATTTGATCCTGTCAAAGAATACCAATGACATTACTAAGTGTTTGACCTAAGGTATTGGCTAAGGCTAAAGATATATAAGGAGATGCAGCTCAAAGTGTTAGGTGTACAAGTGTTGAGTTGTCTATAAATGTTTTAATCTGAAATAGGTGTGCACCAGGGAGCAAGGAGAAGACTCAGATATGAAAGATCTGAAATATGTTGGCATGTATGTTTAATTGATTTACTTGTTGCAAATGTATAATAGTGATGAAACTATGCTACTATAATCTAAACAATTTATTTAGAAGTTTGTAGTATTGATAGTCAAGGTTGCGGAAAGTGAAATTTTGTTTGCAACGAAAGTTTTTTAGACCTGTACGTAGGTATGATTGGGCTTAGTCGGGTACATACATGGATCCACCTTTGAAGGGTCACGTATATATTCTGCAAAATATTTTTCAGTATCTGCAGATCTGTACGTAGGTGTTGTGCATGGTAAGTGCGTACATCTGCCGATATTCCTTGTGGAAGTCATGTACACAACGCATGGTTTGATTTGTTGATTGATGCTTACAGATATGATGATTGACATTTACAATTGATGTGATCTGGTTTACTTGTTGTTGTCTATCGTTGATGTCTTTATCATGATTGAGGTGACTTGGTTGAAATGTTCAAGTTTAATGTCACAAAAGTTTGACTAAGTGTATAATTTGTAATTGGCTCAAAAATCTATGATTGATTCAATGATCTGTAGCTGGTGAAATGGTCTATGATAGTGATTAAGGATCTAGTGTTCAGTATTCTAAGATCTTTACGCAGATGTTATATAGAGAAAATATGTATATTCACGAGTCTTATTCAGTACAATCACATATATAATTTGATATTTATTGTTTCTCGTTAGGTTATGCATTCCATGACTTGGTGCTTCATAATTTCAGTTGATTTACAGTGTGGTAGTGTCTCAGATTCAATGCTTCAGTTTGTTTGGGTTTATGGCTGATATGGGTCTAGTTTGAAAATTTGTTGAAAGGTGGCCTATAGGTCGTGTTATGATTGTTTGGCAGGTGCATCCATTCTAAAACATTCTGAAAAGTGGTCCACAAGGAGATGAGGGTAGCATCCTTCAGAAAAGGGGTAGGAGATCCCTTTCGGTAGGAGCCGATAAACAAGTTCAAGGTGTTGTAGCTCCCTTCTAGTGGGTGCTGGGAATGAGAGAAGATTGTAGCCTTCTATAGGTCGTGTATGTGTACCCACAAGATTCTACCTCAGTACAAATGTAATATTTTCCTTTATACCATAAGAAAGAAGACAGAGAAAACAACAACGGTGGTTTTCTCCCACATAGGGTTTCCACCTAAAATCCTAGTGTTCTATGTGTGTTAGTTGTGATTTATTTATGTTCTTTATTGCATAGTGAGAGTAATTAATCTATTAATGCATTGATTGAAGATAAATGTCTAATAGAATGCATAAAAATTAATAAAATGGATATCGAATGGTTTCATTCTTTGAAGTAGCATACATACGCAGGTTTCCTTAATAACGGTAGCATATATTTTTTAGAATATTAAATTTAGAAATTTTGATTTTAAAAATATTGATTCACCCCCTCCCAAGTATTTTTTCCAACAATTAATATCTCGCTACCTTTTTTTAATGAAACTAACTTGGTATTTTTGAAAGTCATAATGAGAGCATATTCCCAGTCACTTGGAGTTGATGTATGGGAAATCGTTGAAGGAGGCTTTAAATATTCATCCTCCATGTGGTGCAGGTAAATTCTTAGAGCAGACACAAACAATTCCTCTTGCCCGAGAGAGTGGGTCTAGCCACAAAAAAACAATATATGGAAAATATCCTTAAGCTAGAATCAATTAAGAGGGCCTACCTCTTAGAACGCTATTTCTCTTGGTGATGATCCTGCTTCCTCACTCCAACTATCTTTTGTTTCCTTCCTTCGAATACCTGAAACAAGCAAACAACAACAAAACAAACATGAAAACATGCAATATTGTATTCAGCCTAGTTAATAGGTCAAGGAACATTAAGCGATAAAGATGTAAAATGACATTTCATGTAGGAAATGAATTGATAGTTTCATTAATATAAATCAGAAAGAGATTACAACCGGTGCCTTGACATTGCTGGTCATCCAGGTTCCCACACTTCTGCTAGCACTTCATGAATAGCCCCAACAAATGGAAGTTTAAGGCCTCTTTCCCTCTAGTCTCAAACCAAACCAAAATCACACTATTCTCGCTCAATCACACACTAGAAAGCTATAAGCTATAAATGACTTGATGGTTTTTCACACTTGCTCCAAAACTCCAACTTGCTTTTGCTTGGGAAAAAGAGAGGCTTATATAGCTTGGATGGATGGGAGATGGTTTCTCTCATCATGGGAGAAGGTATTATCTCTTGAGGTTGTTCCATCCTAATAGGGGAAAGGAGCACAAATTGATTTCCTCGGCTCTATCCGGCTCAACCATCTATCAGGCTTCCATTACGAAGCTTCTAGACATGGAAGCTTCAGCTCCTTATTTAAAAAGCCTTCCAAAAGAGGATCGACATGACCGGAAAAGGGCTGAGTCGATCCGGTCGGTGCGAAGGTTATTTTTAACCTCTGTAAATTGATGCGAGGAGAAAACTGGTCATTAGCGTTGGCCTTGTAAACTGGGATAGAAGGAAGATTTTTGGGAAATGATGCTAAGGGGAATTATTCTACTCATGACGATGGACATCCTGGGAGTTTCTTCATGATGGGAAAGCATGTCGGGTACACTATAGAGGTCCTCTAGGATCGTATATGGGGAGTATAGGGACAGTGATAAAATTTTGTGTAACGGATTCCCCCTAAAGCATGAAGGCCGAACTAGAGTGAGGGGTGAAATGCTTTATAAGTGGAAGCAGGAAACCGGAGTCCGTCATCGAAAAAACTACAAGAAAGCATAGATACATATACATCACTGAAAACTTTGAATAATGATATATGAATCGTGGTATCCACACAACCATCCAGACAATGATCATGTAAATGGATCCAAGGTATTGGCGCAACCATCCAGCATAAAGGCTCATAAGGAAACCAAGGTATGGTTGCAACCACCCAATAATGAGAAGGATCACATATAACAACCCATGGTATGGTCGCAACCATCCATCTCTATACCAACGTGACCATGTCACATTGCCTCACAACCTAGACTTGTGTAATACTAGCCCAGGGTCTTGCGCTCCAAGCAACCCATTCAAGGTACAAATCCTAACATGTGAATGAATGTGTTGAAGTCAAACATGCTAGGAAGTGGCTTGATTACCAATCAATGATGTGATTCGTTAACAAGCGTGAGAGAAACCATTGATAATGATAATGGCTCTCAAGGTACTGGTATCATAGTTCACGGAATGTGAATAAAGGAACTGATGTCAAACACCCGTGAAATCACCCGATCGAAAGCCAATGATATGAACTTGTCATCGAGTTCGAAGAACTTTCCATTAGGGCATGCAAGCTCTAAGGTACTGGAAGGGAGTCTCTCGGTCAACTTCCTGGATAATGAGCTGAAGTCGACATGAAACGACCGTGTTGAAGGAGGGCCATGATGTATCCCACATCATCGACACGAGACAAAGGGATGAAAATGACTTCAGATAATATAGATAATCAAGTGTAAGTGTCAAGCATGTCATATATGCATTGGCCATGATGAGAGGTCAACCACCCAATTTCTACTAGTAGTAGTTGATGAACCATTCCAACAGTGGGGCCTTGATGCTATCAGAGAAATTTTTCCTAATTCATAAAAGTGGCGATGATATATCTTAACAATGATAGATGTTGGGTTGTGTTATATTATTTCCACAACTAACCCATGTAGTGAATTGGGGGGTTAGAGGGGGGGCGGGTAGCCCCCCTCTATGGGGTCCGGGGTAGCGCCCCGGGAATTTTTTTTTTTGGACCCTATATTAGGTTGGGCGAACCTACCTATGGTTTTTCGGTCCATGGTTTTGGACGCGATGGTTTTCGGTCCATGGTATTGGATGCTTCAGCATGTATAAATATGTATTGTAACATTGAAAGGAATATAATGAAAAATCAAGCTGGTAGTTCCGGTTTTGGGATCCAGGGTAAAATCTCTGTGTATATGTGTTTTATGTGCTATGCTCTCGCATTTTCTATTTTCTATGATTTAGAATTCATATGCAGGTAATTTCTGTATGGGGTTAAAACCTACATTTGGTATCGGAGCTGTTTTGGCTTCAAAGGGACACCTTTGTTGCTGAGGGGTTTCGCTCGGGCCTGTGGTAGACCCTGTTCAGTGGGAGATCTATGAGATCGATTTTGGTGGTGAAAGAAGATGGCGAGCAGCAGAAAGATAGAGATCGAGAAGTTCAATGGTCAGAGTTTTGAGTTGTGGAAACTCAAGATGGAGGATTTGTTGGTGGATAAAGATCAGTGGATCGCGGTAGATCCAGGCACTAAACCAACGGGAGTGACCGATGAAGAATGGAAGAAGTTGGATCGGAAGGCAAAGAGCACAATACGATTGTGTGTCTCAGATTCAGTATTGTTGAATGTCTCAGGGGAAGCTAAGACGAAGGCTTTGTGGGACAAGTTAGGGACTTTGTACCAATCTATGTCTCTGGTGAATAAACTGTTCCTCCGGAAAAAGCTGTATAACTTGAGGATGAAAGATGGAGACTCAGTGACAGAGCATCTGAACGCATTTAATACTGTGGTAAGTCAGTTAGCGTCTGTTGATATTAAAATTTTAGACGAAGATAAGTTCATCAGTTTGTTGTGTTCTCTACTAGATTCGTGGGATAGTCTAGTTATTGCAATAGGTAGCAATGCAACTGCTTTGCCGTTTGATGAAATAGTCTTAGCCTTGTTGACGGAGGAGATGACAAGGAAAAATATGGAGAGCCAGAATGGTGATGCCTTGTCTGTACGTGGACGGTCTCAGAATAGAAACAAAAATAAGTCATCGAGTGGGAGATCTAAATCTAGAGGGAGATCTAAATCTCCAGGAAAACCTGTAAAGGTGGTGTGCTGGAAATGCGAAAGGAAGGGCACTTCAAAAGGGACTGTAAATCTAAAGCTCTTGATAAAGGAAAGGGATCTAATGATGCTCCTTCTGCAGAGGCGAAAACCACCTTAGATGAAGGTGTGGATGTGTACTTGCCTTCTTCAAGTACACATGTAGATCATGAGGCATGGTTGATTGACTCAGGTGCATCCTTTCACTTCACTCCCCATAGAGAGTGGTTTTGCGAGTATGATAAATACGATGGTGGTGATGTCTTCTTAGGAGATGATAAGAAAGCTAGAATCATTGGTTGCTGAAAAGTAAAGTTGAAGTTGCAAGGTGGAAGGGTTAGAACACTTCCGGGTGTTCTGCATATTCCTGCATTGGCCAGAAATCTGATTTCTGTAAGCAATTTGGATGATGCAGGTGTAAAAACAGTGTTCGAGAAGGATACCTACAATATGGTTCGGGGAGCACTGGTATTGATGCGGGGAGTTCGGATTGGAACTCTATACAAGCTGAAAGGTAGCACTGTTGTTGATGGGTGCAACAGTTTTGTGGTTCCTGAAAGTGGAGCTGAAAATCTAGTGGTCTCTGGAGAGAAGACCATGTTGTGGCATCAAAGGCTTGGACATATTGGAGAGAAGGGCCTTCGAATACTTCATGGTAAAAGTATGGTAGAAGGTATGAGTAATAGCTCCTCAGATTTTGATTTTTGTGAAAATTGTGTATATGGGAAGCAGAATCAGGTGAGTTTCCCCTCTGGTGTTAAGAGGGCGAAACAGATATTAGAGCTTGTGCACAGTTATGTGTTTGGACCTGTGAAGGTTCCATCACTGGGTAAGTCTGTGTACTATGTATCATTTATAGATGACTTCTCAAGGAATACATGGATATATTTCCTTAAGAAGAAATCTGAAGTCTTTGACAGGTTTAAATAATTTAAGGCTCTGGTGGAAAATCAGACAGAGAAGAAGATAAAGGTGTTGAGGACAGATAATGGTGGAGAGTTTTGCAGCAAGGAATTTGAAGAATTCTGTAAGAAGTGTGGTATAGCATGACAAAATAATACTCCATATACACCTCAGCAAAATGGAGTCGCAGAAAGGATGAACAAGACGTTGATGGAAAGGGCAAGAAGCATGCTCAGTGGTGCCGGGTTAGGACAAGAATTCTAGGCAGAGGTGGTGGATACTGCATGCTACTTGGTCAACAGGTCACCTTCATCAGCGTTGGAGGATAAGACTCCACAAGAAGTATGGACTGGTAAGAAACCCTCTCTTTCACATCTGAGGGTATTTGGATGTGATGCATATGTACATGTTCCAAAGGAGAAATGAATCAAGTTGGATAGTAAATCTGAAAAGTGCATCTTTATTGGGTATAAGGATGGTTTAAAGGGTTATAAGCTTTGGAACCCAGTCACACGGAAGGTTGTGTACAGTCAAGATGTGGTGTTCAGAGAGGTAAAAGATGTTATTAAACATGAAGTCCAACCAAAGGAACCTAAGAAGATAGAGTTTGAGCTAAAGGAGGAAGAATCCGACTCTGCAACAGAGGAGGAATCAAAAGATGAAGAGCCACAAACTCCGGCTGTGAGAAGATCAGTTCGAGAAAGAAGGCAGCCAGAAAGGTATAGTCCTTCTGCTTTCTGTTCACATTTTTCTTTGTCTGTTACTGATGTTGATCCTAGAACTGTGAAGGAAGCAGTAGATTCAGAGGATGGAAAACTCTGGAAAGAGGCCATGGTTTATGAAATGGCATATTTGCACAAAAATGAGGCTTGGGATCTGTTGGAGTTTCCAGCTGGAAGGAAACCCTTTGGCAGCAAATGGTTTTTCAAAAGGAAGGCAAATGCAGAAGGGAAGGTGGAGAAATACAAAGCTCGGTTGGTAGCAAAAGGTTATTCCCAGGTACCGGGAATTGATTTTGGTGATATTTTTTCTCCTGTTGCTAAGGTAACTTCTATTAGGTTATTTTTATCTGTTGTTGCTGCTTTTGATTTTGAGGTAGAACAGATGGATGTGAAGACAACATTTCTTCATGGGGATTTGGAAGAGGAAATCTACATGAAGCAACCTGAAGGCTTTGCGGTTAAGGGTAAGAAAGAATTGGTATGCAAGTTAAAGAAGTCTCTGTATGGGTTAAAACAGTCACCAAGGATGTGGTATCGGAAATTTGATACATTTATACGGGGACTTGGCTTCACCAGAAGCAAAGCAAATCAATGTGTGTATTTTAAATTAATTGGTGACCATGTGTTATAGCTCGAAATCTCACTCTTATGGTTTGTGATGTTGTACTCATGGCCTAGGGCAACCCCTCCTTCCAAACCTGGTCCTAAAATTTAAAAAACAGTGTTTTATCCCTTATACGCAACATTTCCCTGAGTTAAACGCGTGTATACACGGGTATGTGTATAGCCAACCCACGTGTATGTATTAAAACACTTAAAAAAATATAAAACTCCTTATTTTCGGGCGGAGATCGCGGGTTTTACCTGCTGATCACCTGTTAGTGCACGTGGCCCAACTGTTCCCAACCAACTCCTAACTAAAAAACTACTTTGGAGATGGTATAGAAAGATCTCAAAGGGAAGGCCTAAGGGAGGAGAGAAGAGAGAGAAAGGTTATGCTGAGATTTTTCTCTTGACCAGGTCTGAAGTCCCTTGTGCCTTCTGCACTTCCCCCATTTTGTACAGGAAACCTTTGTTTCCTTGTGTGTTGATGTTCATCCACCATTTATGACATCATAGAGAGAGTCATGGAAGGAGTTTGTTAGAGGCTTGAGGCCGGAACGGATCCGGAAGGAAGCTTTGCTTGGAGCCTGCTGAAGGTGACTCAGGTGAAAATATTCCTTTTTATGTACTTTATTTGTCTATAATAAAAGAAACACATGTCTTGGTTCCCGAAATGAATCTTCTTTATGTTAATGATGTTCATGTTTAGAAATGGTTGTTTGGATTTAATAACTAACTACCTTTCTTTATAACATAAAGATGGTTTCTTTATAAGTTTTTGTCCATGTACTGTTGTGTTCTTTGAATTGTTTGTTTTGCAAGACAAAAGAGAAGAAGGGAACTCCAAGAAGGGTTCGGACCCTAAGGGCCTTCTCAAACGTAGGACCAAAGGTACGTACCCTTATCATAGAATTTGCTTATAATAACATAATGGTTGTGTGAATGCATGTTTCTTTGAATAGATAACTTTCAGTCTGCTAGGGTTTCAACCCAAAAAGCCCTAGGGGAACATTTCCCTCCATCAGAATTGGCGACTCCACTGGGGACAACACTCTTGTTGTTCCTAGTTTGGGTGTTTTTCAAGCCAATCAGGGCTCAACTGCCTTGTCTGCTTGCTGTTACTGTCTGGCCTGTTCTTGAACTTTAAGCTTTGCCAGTTTCTTCAGTTTGTTTTTTTTATTTTTTCTTGAAGATTTTCATATACGCTGTTTTTCTTAGATACATAGGCGTATATACGCTTGTTTCTTTGAGTGAACCCGCGTATACGCAGGTTTCCTCAGATACAGTCGCGTATACATGCAATCTATACTTCAGTACAATCGCGTATATATTGTAATTTTCAAGATTTATAAATCTTTTTAGTCTCTGAAGGTTTGTCTGGTGGTTTGAGTGAGTCTGAAACAGTCATTTTCAAGTATCAGTTATTTGTTTTACAGCAAGCATCTTGTTCCGAATTCTCTCAGATTATAAGGAGTATTGGTCTTGTTTTTTGTTGATTGCAAGCGTCATCGTTTTTGCTAAAACACGCAAGGTTTCTTGCTAGGAATCTTGGCTGCTCTGTTTCAGCAGGGTAGGAAGATTGATTAAAATTTTTGTGTTAATCTTGCTTTTGGTGACTTTTTTGCTTGACAAATTCGCTTTTTGTGACCATTCACTTCTTTGTTTCATGAAAGTTATTGATTCACAATTTCTTGGAATTTGTCTTTTTGATCTTTTTGGTTTTCATTGCTGCTTTTGATTGTTAAGAGCGATTTCAAACACATTTATTTTTGTTGAGTTTTCATCCGTTGAGTGGTGTTGATTCGCAAAAGTGTTTAATTGCCTATTCTTCAATCACAAGTTTTCAGTGTTGTTGAGAGCATTTATTTTGAAAAGACTCTTTTGCTTATTACTTTTGAAGAAAATCTTTTTGAAAAACTTAGTTTTTGCTTTCTTGAACTTGGTTTTCATTTGGTTTCCTTTTAGTGAAGTGAAAGTGCTTTATGTTTGTCTTAGAACTTGTTTTTAGTGTTTAGACGAAATGAATGGTAACATCTCATATTCCATCTAGACATTTTAAGTGGCAAGATAAAGATTGATAAGCAAGCAACTTTCATTTTTTGTTGCATCAGCATATATTTGTTTCATTAGGATAGATTTGCATATCTTTTTAGGCATCCATAGTTTTGTTAACTTTTGTGAGTGTGGAGTTTGAAAAGAAAAAGAAAAATTTGTTTATTTGAAGTTCCTCTGAACCCTGTAGAGATTACTTTTCATCGAAAAACGAAAAAGTGCATGTGCATGTAGTTAAGTTTTTATTAATTTCTTTTGCGTCAAAAAACACCACTAGTTTCACTTCCGTTACCTTGTGACTTAAAGAACAACCTAATAAAATCAAGCGCTAACTAAAATTCACTAGAACTTTTTGTTTTAGTCAGTTACACCAACAAGTTTAGGATTTTAGGGCCTTGGATTAGGCGAGTGGAGAGTTAACTCTCCAAGGCCATATAAACATCAAACATAGGAGTCTGAATAACGAGAGAAAATACAATAGCATTAGGAAGACCAGGAAAGCTCCGGATCTTGAAGTTAAGCACGAGGGTCTGTGAAGACAGGGAAGAGAGATACCCCCTCTCCTACTTGTCCGAACTTACCTCACGACTGTTCCGCCTGGCTTCTGCGACGAGTTGATATCCATAGTTGCTACTCCTAGGGATCTACACAGGTGGCTATGGAGGGGAATCCCGTGGCACCTGAGGTCGACGTTGCATCACTCTCGACAGTACTACTGGAGGACACCCTTGCAAAGCTTGGGGGCTTGCACCGGCACAGGCTGTTGTTAGGAGGTCAGCGTAACTTCCTCTATTACCTTCGCTGATAGGACTGGGCTGTCATTATCCCAGACTATCTTCGGAAGGCCCCTTGCTCCACTTTCTTGTATTTTGGTGTCCGGTCCTCATCACCCGGAGCGGAAATACTTGGAAGTTGTTTGACTGGCTGATATCTTTAGGGACTTTATAGTGTGTGCTCTTTGCTCCTTGTATATAGTTGGCCTTAGGTATTTTTGTCTAGTCACGTTTGGACTTTGTGTTTTGAGTGACCGGCTTACCACTCTACCGATCTTGAAAGGATTTTGGTCGTTCTTTCAGAAGTTTTGGAGTTGCCTCCTCAAGGGCAAAGGTTTTGATTGCTTATCCATATTCCTTGAAAAGTTATTTCTATATTCCCGTAGGGGAAGGGTCTTTGGAATAGTTAGATATGGCCAATATTCCTATGGAAACCAACCAAGGTGCCCTCCCAAAAGGGGATCCTTGTGCTTTTCCTTCCTCTTGAAACGTTGGTACTCCCTTGATGGCCACTTTGAATATTCCTGGGTTGAATGTTGGACTACCCGTTTGGCTGTGGTCCACTCCGAATATTCCAAATGCTCTTGAATCTTCTCAGTTGTTTGCTTTATTTCAAGGGCATCACATGGGTGCTAATTGTTCATCTTCTCTCAAAGAGAAATATGGGATTCCTTCTTCTCCTCCTTCTTGTAACAAGAAATCTAAAAAGAGGAGAAAGAGGAAGTCAAAGAAGAAGAATAATTCTATCCCTTCATCTTCAACCTCTGTGAGTCATGTTGGAGATGAGCCTTCAGCCACTACTAGTCATGCTGGGGGCACAAATCTAGTCACTGCAAGTCACACTAGCACTTCATCTTCAACCTCTGCGAGTCATGTTGGAGATGAGCCTTCAGCCACTTCTAGTCATGCTGGGGGCACAAGTCTAGTCACTGTAAGTCACACTAGCACTTCATCTTCAATCTCTGCGAGTCATGTTGGAGATGAGCCTTCAGCCACTACTAGTCATGCTGGGGGCACAAGTCTAGTCACTGCAAGTCACACTAGCATTTCATCATCAACCTCTGCGAGTCATGTTGAAGATGAGTCTTCAGCCGCTGCAAGTCATGCTGGGGGCACAAGTCTAGTCACTGCGAGTCACACTAGCACTTCATCATCAACCTCTGCGAGTCATGTTGAATATGAGTCTTCAGTCGCTGCAAGTCATGCTGGGGGCACAAGTCTAGTCACTGCGAGTCACACTAGCACTTCATCATCAACCTTTGCGAGTCATGTTGAAGATGAATCTTCAGCCGCTACAAGTCATTCTGGGGGCACAGGTCTAGTCACTACGAGTCATACTAGCAAAGAGTCACCGACCTCTGCAAGTCATGTTCAGGACTCTCCGCAAACCACTGCTAGTCATGTTGGCGGAATGGAGGTTGATAAGAAACCTGGACGTAGAAGTTTTGAGTGAGTCTGAAATAGTCATTTTCAAGTATCAGTTATTTGTTTTACAGCAAGCATCTTGTTCCGAATTCTCTCAGATTATAAGGAGTATTGGTCTTGTTTTTTGTTGATTGCAAGCGTCATCGTTTTTGCTAAAACACGCAAGGTTTCTTGCTAGGAATCTTGGCTGCTCTGTTTTAGCAGGGTAGGAAGATTGATTACAATTTTTGTGTTAATCTTGCTTTTGGTGACTTTTTTGCTTGACAAAATCGCTTTTTGTGACCATTCACTTCTTTGTTTCATTAAAGTTGTTGATTCACAATTTCTTGGAATTTGTCTTTTTGATCTTTTTGGTTTTCATTGCTGCTTTTGATTGTTAAGAGCGATTTCAAACACATTTATTTTTGTTGAGTTTTCATCCGTTGAGTGGTGTTGATTCGCAAAAGTGTTTAATTGCCTATTCTTCAATCACAAGTTTTCAGTGTTGTTGAGAGCGTTTATTTTGAAAAGACTCTTTTGCTTATTACTTTTGAAGAAAATCTTTTTGAAAAACTTAGTTTTTGCTTTCTTGAACTTGGTTTTCATTTGGTTTCCTTTTAGTGAAGTGAAAGTGCTTTATGTTTGTCTTAGAACTTGTTTTTAGTGTTTAGACGAAATGAATGGTAACATCTCATATTCCATCTAGACATTTTAAGTGGCAAGATAAAGATTGATAAGCAAGCAACTTTCATTTTTTGTTGCATCAGCATATATTTGTTGCATTAGGATAGATTTGCATATCTTTTTAGGCATCCATAGTTTTGTTAACTTTTGTGAGTGTGGAGTTTGAAAAGAAAAAGAAAAATTTGTTTATTTGAAGTTCCTCTGAACCCTGTAGAGATTACTTTTCATCGAAAAACGAAAAAGTGCATGTGCATGTAATTAAGTTTTTATTAATTTCTTTTGCGTCAAAAAACACCACTAGTTTCACTTCCGTTACCTTGTGACTTAAAGAGAACAACCTAATAAAATCAAGCGCTAACTGAAATTCACTAGAACTTTTTGTTTTAGTCAGTTACACCAACAAGTTTAGGATTTTAGGGCCTTGGATTAGGCGAGTGGAGAGTTAACTCTCCAAGGCCATATAAACATCAAACATAGGAGTCTGAATAACGAGAGAAAATACAATAGCATTAGGAAGACCAAGAAAGCTCCGGATCTTGAAGTTAAGCACGAGGGTCTGTGAAGACAGGGAAGAGAGATACCCCCTCTCCTACTTGTCCGAACTTACCTCACGACTGTTCCGCCTGGCTTCTACGACGAGTTGATATCCATAGTTGCTACTCCTAGGGATCTACACAGGTGGCTATGGAGGGGAATCCCGTGGCACCTGAGGTCGACGTTGCATCACTCTCGACAGTACTACTGGAGGACACCCTTGCAAAGCTTGGGGGCTTGCACCGGCACAGGCTGTTGTTAGGAGGTCAGCGTAACTTCCTCTGTTACCTTCGCTGATAGGACTGGGCTGTCATTATCCCAGACTATCTTCGGAAGGCCCCTTACTCCACTTTCTTGTATTTTGGTGTCCGGTCCTCATCACCCGGAGCGGAAATACTTGGAAGTTGTTTGACGGGCTGATATCTTTAGGGACTTTATAGTGTGTGCTCTTTGCTCCTTGTATATAGTTGGCCTTGTTGAGATTGCAACAAGACGATGGAGCTTAGTGAAAAGAGTTGCCTTCACTAAGTGGGCCCGCAGGCTATTTTTGGCGCAAGTCTATTTTTAGACTATGTCTATTTTTAGACATATGGATCATGTCTATGTTTATGGATGATTGATCAAGTTGGGAAAAATAGATGGACTTCTATTTTTGATGAAAGTGTGAGTGATCACAGTGTGAGTGATCAAGTCTATTTTTAGACTGGCTGTCAAAAATAGAAAAGTCAAATATTATTATCTCACAATAATATTTGGACTATAAACTTAATCTTATTCTCTTGGAGCACTTCAGTTTGAGCTACGGAAGTGGCACATGCAGCTGTCAGAAGGAAATTCGTTTTTCTTATGAGTCAGTTGAGTTGTTGCATGCATGACTTCAGTTAGAACTCAAGTGAGTTGAGTTTAGTGGACTGGAGGTACAGTTGATGGAGTTGTGTTCAGTTTAACTTAGTTAAACTGGTTGTAGTTAGTCTAACTGCAGATAGACTAATGATGAGTTGTTAAACTAATTATTAACTCATAATACAACGAAAGAATACATCAGTTAACTCAGTTGCATGTCAGTGCATGTTCAGTTCAACAGGGACAGGTGGTGGAGAATCAGATTGCTATCAGTTGTGACTATAGTTGTGCACCAGATCTTGCACAATCAAAGGATTGAGTATGCCAATGAGTTTGCTCACGTATTTGCCCGCATTTTTAGCCTTTTCTCACGTCCACAAAGTGTGAGTGACTATTTTGCAGGTGAAAATCGAGTTTGGGAAGAAATTCTCACCAGTTCTTGAGCAGGTATTGAGCAGTGGAGGCAGGCAAGCAGTGGAAGAGATTTGGAGATCAGATCTGAGCTGTATTGTGTGTAATAGAGGTGGAGATACTTGTGAGAAGTATTATGCTGTGTAATGTTACATGACTCAATCATTAATATACAGATAGTGTGGGGTTTTTAGCGAGATGCTTTCCCCGTGATACATACTATGTTAATGTGTGAATGCTCTTGATGTTTTATTGTTATTGATGCTGCTATATTCTTGATCAACGTAGAGGAGCTTATGTATTGTGTATGTTTTCCGCATTAGTACATGATCAGGATAATCTCCATTGAATATGTGTTAAATTATTCAAAGTTTCTACATGGTATCAGAGCTAGATAATTGTAGAAAAAGTTTCTACATGGTATCGGAGCGGCTTGATTTGTAGAAGAGATTTTTACAGGATATCAAGCAAGGGTTGATCGGAAGCAGTTGAGTTGGTTGCTGGTGGAATTCGAATTTGCAGCAGTGTTTTCTTGGTGACAACGCAGCAATGTCTTTCAACGGATTGCGATTGGAGTATGCTCTTGAGGGCAGCTCAAACTATATTGCATGGAAGGACAGGATGGAGGCAGTATTGGATGATAACGGGCTGAAGGAATTCATAGATACGGATATCCCAAAGCCTACTGATGCTACTCAAGCTAATGCTTGGCAAAAGAAGATCGCAAAATGTCGAAGAATTCTGTTGGAGGGCGTGAAGGATCACATTGTGTCCAGCCTCCATGGAAAGGCTACTCCATATTTGATGTGGAAATCATTAACAGAATTATTCCAAAGCAAGAGCGATCAGAGGAAGCTGGCGCTCAAAGATAAAATCAGAAACATCAAATGCGAGAAGGGAGACAGTATTCCCAAGTATCTCACGAAGTTCACTCAGTGTCGAGATGAGCTGGGAAGTGTGGGGGTTACTGTCGATGATGAGGACTTGGTGAGCTTGGCTCTCCTTGGTCTTCCAAAGAGTTGGCATTCCTATCAGGACTCTGTCAATGGTCGGGAGAAGTTGCCAGGATGGGAAAGACTATGGTCAGATCTTGTGTAGGAGGAGATCAGGCGGAGTACCAGGGACGGATCTTCGTCAAAGGGAGCTGATGAAGAGAATTGTGCTTTGGCTGCCAAATCAAAGAAAGGGAAGAACGAGAAAGCTTCTCAGTCTGGTGCGAAAGGCAAGAAGCAGGATATGTCCAAACTGAAGTGTTTTCACTGTCACCAGCATGGACACTATGCCACAAATTGTCCGCAGAAGAAGAAGAACAAGCAAGCTGCTGCATCTGCAGGGGGAGAGGCTTTAGCTTCTCAGTTTGAGCTTGATTTTTCATTGATCGCATGCTTGGTTTCAAGTGTGATGGGATCAGTGTGGTTTCTGGACAGTGGTGCATCTTTTCACATGACGGGAGATAGAGATTTGTTCTCTGATCTGGAGGACAAAGATCTTGGAGTGCACATCGAGATGGGCGATGATGGTAGATACAGTGCGACCGGTATCGGTACCATTTCCTTTGAGAGGGAATCTGGTAAACCCTTTGTATTGAAGGAAGTCATGCATGTTCCAGGATTGAAGAAGAATCTCATCTCAGTGGCGATGTTAGAAGACATGGGGTATGATGTTGTTTTCAGCGAGGGAAAGGCCTTCCTGCGCAGCAAGACAACTGGTGAGACCCGGAAGATAGGGGTTCGAGTGAGGAACCTTTATCAGTTGCATGTAGATGGATGCGCAGCAATGGCAGGCAAGGCAGAAGGATTGGTGAGCCGGGATGATGGCGAGTTGTGGCACAGGAGATTGGGTCACCTTCACCATGGAGCCTTGAAGATACTGCAGCAGATCACTACAGGGCTTCCTAAAGGCACACTTGCGCAGTCAGATCAATGCAAGGGGTGTACTTTGGGGAAGTTTGTGAAAGCCACCTTTCACGAGAAGGATAGTCGCGCCACGACGATCCTTGAGAGAATTCACACAGACGTGTGTGGACCTTTCTCAGTTGCTTCGACAGCAAAACACAGGTATTATGTGATTTTTGTTGATGATTTCTCTCGTAAGTGCTAGATCTTCTTCATGCAGAAGAAGAGCGAGACATATTCAAAGTTCTGTGAATTCAAAGCACTGGTCGAGAAGGAGTCGGGGAAGAAGGTGAAGGCTCTTAGGAGCGATAATGGTGGTGAATACATCTCGGACGAGTTCAAGGATTTCTGCAAGGCAGAAGGGATTCGTAGAGAGCTCATAGCTCCCCATAACCCACAACAGAACAGGGTAGCTGAGCGGAAGAACAGAACGATTGTGGGTGCTGCACGGGAAATGTTGCATGATCAGGGCCTACCCCTTCACTTGTGGGCGGAAGCATGCAATACAGCAGTTTATGTGCAGAACCGTTGTCCTCATAGGATACTTGGCATGAGTACACCCGAGGAGGCTTATTCTGGTAAGAAGCCTGATCTTTCTCATTTGAGGATTTTTGGTGCTAACGTTTACATGCATGTGACGAAGGATGCCAGAAAGAAGTTGGAGCCAACTGCAGAGGTTGGGATATTTGTGGGGTACACTGATACGCCCCACAACTATCGTGTGTATTTGCCAGACAGTGGTAAAACTGTTGTGCGACGGGATATAAAATTTCAGGAGGAGAAAGCCATGAAGTGTTCGCTTGAGAGGGAGCTACACTTGCATGCAGATGAGGAGCTATTAGTTCCTAAGGATGAGCTTCAGGACGTGGATCAGCCACAGGACGAGGTTCATGGAGTGGAAGAGACCACTCATGCAGTGCCAACCATCAGAGGGCGAAAGCGCTTGACAGAAGCTGAGCGACTGGCTCAAGATGCAGAGAAAGTTGTAGGACCACCTACAGCCCAACGCAGGCAGAGACAGTCACCTGATCGGTACACTGGATACATGGCTCTTATGAGCAAGTGTGTTGTGACTGAGCCATCCTCTTTCGAGGAAGCTGTGGAGGATCCCGCATGGGTAGACGCCATGGTGGAAGAGTATGATTCTATTGTCAGAAACAGTGCATGGGAGATTGTTCCTAGACCGGAAGGGAAATCAGTGGTAGGTTCGAGATGGATCTACAAAGTTAAGCAGGCAGCTGACGGGAGTGTGGAGAAGTACAAGGCAAGATTTGTTGCCCGAGGCTTTTCACAGATTGAGGGGATCGATTATGAGGAGACCTTTGCACCTGTCGCAAGGTATTCTTCCATACGGACGATTCTTGCTCTCTCAGCGCAGATGGGATGGCACATTCATCAGATGGATGTGAAGACTGCGTTCCTCAACGGAGTCATTGAGGAGGAGGTGTACATTGAGCAACCCGAAGGCTTTGAAGTCTTCAGCAGCGAGTCGCATGTGTGCAGGCTCAAGAGAGTGCTGTATGGGTTGAAGCAAGCACCACGTGCTTGGTACACACGGATAGACATCTATTTCACAGGACTTGGATTCTCCAAGAGCGAGGCGGATCCGAACCTATACCAGATTGTGGTGGAGGGTAAGTTGCTTATCGTTGTACTGTATGTTGATGATTTGATTCTAACGGGTGATGAGCTGTTGATACTGTCATGCAAGAAGGATCTTGCTACAGAGTTTGAGATGAAGGACTTGGGCCTCCTTCACTATTTCCTAGGATTGGAAATATGGCAGCGCAGTGGTGGACTGTTTGTTTCTCAGGGCAAGTATGCTCGGGAGATACTGGAGAAGTTCAACATGCATGGCTGCAAGCCTGTTGATACTCCTGTTCCTGGAGGTTGGAGGAAGGAGGATGCCACTTCGGGAGAAGAAGTGGATGCCACTGTTTATCGACAGTTGGTGGGGTCGCTGATGTATTTGGTCAATACACGACCTGATATATGCTATGCAGTTAACCAGCTTTCACAAGCTATGGTTAAGCTTACCAAGCTCTTCTGGAAGGCGGGCAAGCATGTATTGCGCTACTTGAGAGGCACATCGGGATATGGTTTGTGGTACAGACAGGAGGATGAGGTGAAGCTATGTGGCTTCACGGATGCAGATTGGGCAGGGAGCCCAACGGACAGAAAGAGCACATCAGGAGGAGTCTTCAGTATCAGATCGACAGTAGTTTCTTGGTACAGCAGGAAGCAGAGATCTGTGTGGATGAGGATGATCCTGGTCGGGTTTTTCGGGTCCAAGCACATCAGGTACCATCATATCAGAGATTGTGTGCAGCGGAGGATCATGTTACTTTCGTACATTCCAACGGAGGATCAGGATGCTGATATTCTGACGAAGGCTCTCACTAGGAGCAAATTCGAGTACCACCGAGGCAGGATAGGGGTTGCTGATAATCCATATCTTGTCGAGAGGGAGTGTTGAGATTGCAACAAGATGATGGAGCTTAATGAAAAGAGTCGCCTTCACTAAGTGGGCCGCAGGCTATTTTTGGCGCAAGTCTATTTTTAGACTATGTCTATTTTTAGACATATGGATCATGTCTATGTTTATGGATGATTGATCAAGTTGGGAAAAATAGATGGACTTCTATTTTTGATGAAAGTGTGAGTGATCACAGTGTGAGTGATCAAGTCTATTTTTAGACTGGATGTCAAAAATAGAAAAGTCAAATATTATTATCTCACAATAATATTTGGACTATAAACTTAATCTTATTCTCTTGGAGCACTTCAGTTTGAGCTACGGAAGTGGCACATGCAGCTGTCAGAAGGAAATTCGTTTTTCTTATGAGTCAGTTGAGTTTTTGCATGCATGACTTCAGTTAGAACTCAAGTGAGTTGAGTTTAGTGGACTGGAGGTACAGTTGATGGAGTTGTGTTCAGTTTAACTTAGTTAAACTGGTTGTAGTTAGTCTAACTGCAGATAGACTAATGATGAGTTGTTAAACTAATTATTAACTCATAATACAACTAAAGAATACATCAGTTAACTCAGTTGCATGTCAGTGCATGTTCAGTTCAACAGGGACAGGTGGTAGAGAATCAGATTGCTATCAGTTGTGACTATAGTTGTGCACCAGATCTTGCACAATCAAAGGATTGAGTATGCCAATGAGTTTGCTCATGTATTTGCCCACATTTTTAGCCTTTGCTCACGTCCACAAAGTGTGAGTGACTATTTTGCAGGTGAAAATCGAGTTTGGGAAGAAATTCTCATCAGTTCTTGAGCAGGTATTGAGCAGTGGAGGTAGGCAAGCAGTGGAAGAGATTTGGAGATCAGATCTGAGCTGTATTGTGTGTAACAGAGGTGGAGATACTTGTGAGAAGTATTATGCTGTGTAATGTTACATGACTCAATCATTAATATACAGATAGTGTGGGGTTTTTAGCGAGATGCTTTCCCCGTGATACATACTGTGTTAATGTGTGAATGCTCTTGATGTTTTATTGTTATTGATGCTGCTATATTCTTGATCAACGTAGAGGAGCTTATGTATTGTGTATGTTTTCCGCATTAGTACATGATCAGGATAATCTCCATTGAATATGTGTTAAATTATTCAAAGTTTCTACAGGCCTTAGGTATTTTTGTCTAGTCACGTTTGGACTTTGTGTTTTGAGTGACCGGCTTACCACTCGACCGATCTTGAAAGGCTTTTGGTCGTTCTTTCAGAAGTTTTGGAGTTGCCTCCTCAAGGGCAAAGGTTTTGATTGCTTATCCATATTCCTTGAAAAGTTATTTCTATATTCCCGTAGGGGAAGGGTCTTTGGAATAGTTAGATATGGCCAATATTCCTGTGGAAACCAACCAAGGTGCCCTCCCAAAAGGGGATCCTTGTGCTTTTCCTTCCTCTTGAAACGTTGGTACTCCCTTGATGGCCACTTTGAATATTCCTGGGTTGAATGTTGGACTACCCGTTTGGCTGTGGTCCACTCCGAATATTCCAAATGCTCTTGAATCTTCTCAGTTGAATGCTTTATTTCAAGGGCATCACATGGGTGCTAATTGTTCATCTTCTCTCAAAGAGAAATCTGGGATTCCTTCTTCTCCTCCTTCTTGTAACAAGAAATCTAAAAAGAGGAGAAAGAGGAAGTCAAAGAAGAAGAACAATTCTATCCCTTCATCTTCAACCTATGTTGGAGATGAGCCTTCAGCCACTGCTAGTCATGCTGGGGGCACAAATCTAGTCACTGCAAGTCACACTAGCACTTCATCTTCAACCTCTGCGAGTCATGTTGGAGATGAGCCTTCAGCCACTTCTAGTCATGCTGGGGGCACAAGTCTAGTCACTGTAAGTCACACTAGCACTTCATCTTCAATCTCTGCGAGTCATGTTGGAGATGAGCCTTCAGCCACTACTAGTCATGTTGGGGGCACAAGTCTAGTCACTGCAAGTCACACTAGCATTTCATCATCAACCTCTGTGAGTCATGTTGAAGATGAGTCTTCAACCGCTGCAAGTCATGCTGGGGGCACAAGTCTAGTCACTGCGAGTCACACTAGCACTTCATCATCAACCTCTGCGAGTCATGTTGAAGATGAGTCTTCAGTCGCTGCAAGTCATGCTGGGGGCACAAGTCTAGTCACTGCGAGTCACACTAGCACTTCATCATCAACCTTTGCGAGTCATGTTGAAGATGAATCTTCAGCCGCTACAAGTCATTCTGGGGGCACAGGTCTAGTCACTACGAGTCATACTAGCAAAGAGTCACCGACCTCTGCAAGTCATGTTCAGGACTCTCCGCAAACCACTGCTAGTCATGTTGGCGGAATGGAGGTTGATAAGAAACCTGGACGTAGAAGTTTTAAACCCAAGTTCCCTTGTAAGATATGCAAGGGAGACCATCTTACTCATTTATGCCCTGGTATTCCAGAGGTTCAAAGGATATGGTCTGAGTCTGAAAGTACTTCTACTCCTAGATCCGATATGGTTTCTCATCAATCCCATCAACCATTGGTTGATAATGTGGTAGAGCCAGTGCAATCGCTGGCCGATTACACTCCTCTTTTGGGGGGTGAAGTGCCTAACAAAAGAGTTTGTTTGATCTCTAGTACAGAGTCTTCTAGTATAGGGGGCATTCTGGTTACTTCGAATGTTCCCCCTCCAAGTGCTAAGAGTGTTTCCTTTGATTGGGATAGTCTTGTTGAGCCTCGTCTTCCTTCCGCTGTACCTTTCCAAATAAAGGTCAGAGTTAATTCCACAAATGTCTATCGATGTATGGTGGATGAAGGATCCTCTGCAAGTATTATATCCTCTTTGACTTGGAAAGCTTTGGGTTCCCCAAAGTTGTTGATAGCTCAGAGTCAGTTGTTAGCCTATGATAGAAGACCTGGTGAATCTATGGGTGTTCTTCCTTAATTGCCTATCACTTTAGGTGGGAAGACTGTTTTAATCGATATGATGGTGGTTGATAGCCCTTTGGACTTTAATATGATACTTGGGCGTGATTATGTCTATGCTATGAATGCTGTAGTGTCTTCACTCTTTCGAGTAATGTGCTTTCCTAATAACGGGAATATTGTCACTATTGATCATCTTGCATCTGATAATCACCACTCTAATTCGACTTTACTGCAGAATGCCCCTTGGTTTGTTCCAATTTTTCAAGTAGACTCTACCCCGCCACGGGTGAATTATGTGGCATTGAGTCCTCAATGTTCAATCGCTTCTGAGAAGGATCCTTTGACTTACTATTCTCCTTCTTGGGACTTGATCCCGGCAGTTGACCGAGAGATTCATCCTATAGGGATGTGGGACCCTTTAATTCCCTATTTTGATCTTTATAGTTCTCATGATTTCTTAGACCTTGTTTTGCCTTCACAGGAGGAACTCTTTGAAGCCATGAGTTTTGACTACCAAAGGAGTCCTTGGCCTGAGCACTGCAAGGGGTTTGTTCAACAGAACTATTATGCGTAAGCCGCAAGGCTGCATGGTTCCTTGTACCATATTGTATATATGAGGTATGCATTTTCAAGTTTTTTATTCTATAACACAAAGATTTTTTATGAAGTTTATATGTGGGATGTATTAACTTCTCGTCTAGTGTTCCTATTTATGTTTACAAAACTTGGAAGATTTCTCCTTTGGAAGTTTATGGTTGGTCCGTTCTGACAGGTATTGGTTCTCGAAACTAGCATATAGGTTAGGTTTTTCCGCCTGCATTGTGCACTTATCAGTTTCCTTTCCCATTTTGCCTTAGGATCAACCCCACCAAGTTATGGTTCGGAACCTTCTCATTGCTTAGAAGTATCATGACTTGTGTGGTAGAGCCTACCTTATAATGGGTGCCCTAGTTAGTACCTTGTTGTCGCTTGGCACTCATGCTGATTTTTCATCCCTAGGCTCGGGAGTCCTCTGTAGCCCCGCCATGACTTATGTGATGAAGACTCATTCCCCTTTGCTTCTTTGCTTTGTTATGGCCTTATACCCTAGAGGCTCCTTTGTGTTGAGTTGTACTACTGCATTGCATGTTGACCACTTGCACCTTTTGGCCTAGAGCCGGCTTCACTTGGACTCGTGTTTAAGCCAACTTTTGACCATGACGTCTGCAAAATCAACCTTGCATACCTTTGACTTCTGCAGCTTGACACACCTTGACCCATGGAAGGAACACACCTTTGAGTGTCACTGACCAGTTTTCACCTCCCTGCATTGAGCATAGGAACGTTCCTTTCCCAGGAACTAGATCATCTGTTTCACCGACACTCGTTCTTTCCACTGTACCATAGCATTCTTTTATTCTTTTCCAGCTTAACAGAAAAAGACAAAAAAATTAAATATTCCAAAAAGAGTGGGAATAGGACATTATTTCCATTTATTGTTGGCAGCTAGAGTCAGTCGTGTTGCCCTTGAACAAAGCACTCAAAACAAAGTCTCCTCCGCATGGGTGGGATTTAGTTTGACTTAGGTACGCCATAACCTTGTTATTGAGTCAGTTCTCCCCTGATTGGTTATCTCTTCCAATCATATGGAGGGTTCGTTCGTGCCTCCTGCATGGCGAACTTATACAGAGTCATCATATGCTGCCACATAGTCACATTGAGTCGTGCTTTTGTTCAAGGGAAGTTAGCCTGAGTCGGCCTTTATGCAGTGTCTCTTGACTCATTTTTTTCAGTCGGCCATCCCTAGTAGTCAGTGTCATGTCCATTATCACATCAGTTATATTGGTCCTTTACTCGTGCCGGTTTCAGAAGGTCCCCATTGACTTCTTGCTGGCGGGTCTTGTCCTTATCGATGACGACATCTTGCTCTGAGGACAGGCCTAGAGCCGCACCCTGGCCCTATTTTCATTATTGATAGGTCACCTTGTGCTCAACATCGATCAGTATCATGGGTCTTTGACTGAGTGGTTTCCCTTGTGTTCGACGGCAGCTTACATTATCACACATTGGGATTCGTGCAATACCTTGGTTTCCATTTGACCACATTGGTGGATACCTTGCCTCTGTGTTAGCTTTCATTATTGGTTGGTTCAGAGGGTTTCTGTAGTGCGCTAGCCACATCTTGTGTACGCTAGAAACGTACTTCGGTTGGGTTACTACATCTTTTTCGTCCAATTCCTTCCACATTATTGGCCTACGGGTTACACTCGCGCTAGCTTGATGAAGGATGGCTTAATGCCTTCCTTCTAGCGGATCTTTCCCTATTGACTCCAACTCATTGCTCTGGGGCAAAGATCTAGAGTCCATTTGGCGGTACCTTGGGGTTTGCAGTCATTAGTGGCAGATCCTTCGCTATCGAAAGTGGGAAACCATCATTGTCTCCTGATCGATAGATTCTTACAGGTGTTCGACTCCAGCTCATCTATTCACACTTGTTAGATTGTATTGGGTACCTTGACGCTCATTATCATTATCGGTGAGTAGTCTCGCATTTGTTAATGGTATACATCAATGACCGGTAATCAAACGATTTCTCACATGGTCGACTTCAGATCACTTATTCCCATGGTGTAGAAATGTACCACGGCGGTCGGTGAAGACCTCAGGTTGTATCAGCATTCATTGGTTCACTTGACAGTTGCTCCTGTTGCTGCTAGTTGATACCACTCCACTTTATATGTTGCAGTTAGTCATGGCGACATTCTATATGCTGGCACCTGAGTTTGCAGTGTAGTACCATCCTATTCCATCATGTTCAGTTGGTACCTTTTGGGATCAGTCTTTGATATCAGTGATCCGTTGCATCTTTTAGCATCATTGACAGTCTTATATGTGATATTCAGACATGTACTTGTTCATTATGATCAGATGATCCATTATGTATCTTTGAGTCATTTATACTTGTATACTTAGTGGATCCGTTTGTACTTGATATGCGGACATGCTTTACTTTTTTTGAGCATGGGTATGCTCGCCTCAGACAGTGTTTCTTTCTGATCTCCTTTGGTGGCTTGGCAGGATGAATTCTGGTGAAGTCCTCCTCGGTTTTTGATAGAATTCCTTTCCATGTACTCGCATAATATATTTCGGCCATCATGTACCCCTTCTGACCTCATATATTAGGGGGCATCTGTTATAGCTCCAAATCTCACTCTTATGGTTTGTGATGCTGTACTCATGGCCTAGGGAAACCCCTCCTTCCAGACCTGGTCCTAAAATTTAAAAAACAGTGTTTTATCCCTTATACGCGACATTGACCTGAGTTAAACGCATGTATACGTGGGTATGTGTATAGCCAACCTGCGTGTATGTATTAAAACACTTTAAAAAATATAAAACTCCTTATTTTTGGGCGGAGATCGCGGGTTTTACCTACTGATCACCTGTTAGTGCCCATGGCCCAACTGTTCCCAACCAATTCCTAACTAAAAAACTACTTTGGAGATGGTATAAAAAGACCTCAAAGGGAAGGCCTAAGGGAGGAGAGAAGAGAGAGAAAGGTTATGCTGAGATTTTTCCCTTGACCAAGTCTGAAGTCCCTTGTGCCTTCTGCACTTCCCCCATTTTGTATAGGAAACCTTTGTTTCCTTGTTTCATCCACCATTTATGACATCATGGAGAGAGTCATAGAAGGAGTTTGTTAGAGGCTTGAGGCTGGAACGGATCCGGAAGGAAGCTTTGCTTGGAGCCTACTGAAGGTGACTCAGGTGAAAATATTCCTTTTTATGTACTTTATTTGTCTATAATAAAAGAAACACATGTCTTGGTTCCCGAAATGAATCTTCTTTATGTTAATGATATTCATGTTTAGAAATGGTTGTTTGGATTTCATAACTAACTACCTTTCTTTATAACATAAATATGGTTTCTTTATAAGTTTTTGTCCATGTACTATTGTGTTCTTTGAATTGTTTGTTTTGCAGGACAAAAGAGAAGAAGGGAACTCCAAGAAGGGTTCGGACCCTAAGGGCCTTCTCAAACGTAGGACCAAAGGTACGTACCCTTATCATAGAATTTGCTTATAATAGCATAATGGCTGTGTGAATGCATGTTTCTTTGAATAGATAACTTTCAGTCTGCTAGGGTTTCAACCCAAAAAGCCCTAGGCGAACATTTCCCTCCATCATCATGTTATTTATCTGGTCTTGTATGTGGATGATATGTTGCTGGTTGGAAATGACAAAGAAATTATCCAGGATTTGAAGACCCAATTGTCCTCCAAATTCGACATGAAAGATATTGGTGCTGCAAACTATATTTTGGGCATGGAAATTAAAAGAGATCGGGAAAAGAGGAAGCTCTGGTTAAACCAGAGAAAGTATGTCGAGACAATACTGCAGAGGTTTAATATGCAGGATAGTAAACCGGTGAAGGTTCCTATTCCTGTAGGTGTGAGGTTATCTATTGAACAGTGTCCCAAGACACAATAAGAGGAAGAGGACATGTCCCGTGTTCCATATGCGAGTGCAGTCGGTAGCCTGATGTATGAAATGGTCTGTACTAGACTAGAAATTGCACATGCAGTGGAAGTATTGAGCAGGTTTATGTCAAAACCAGGGAAGGAGCACTGGACAGCACTGAAGCGGGTTTTCAGGTATTTGTGTGGTACTAGTGATTATGGTTTGTGATACCAAGAAAGAACAGGATTGGACAGAGTGTTGGATATTCATGGCTTTGTTGATGCAGACTGGGTTGGAGATCTGGATCAGAGAAGATCTACAAGTGGGTATGTGTTTAACCTATTTGGAGGTGCAGTCAGTTGGATGAGTAAGAAACAATCTGTAGTGGCACTATCAACTACAGAGGTAGAATACATGGTAGCCACTCATGAAAGAAAGGAAGCAGTTTGGTTGCAGAGATTGTGTTCAAGTATGGGGTTAGTACAGGGAGCTATGAGAATAGACTGTGACAGCCAAAGTGCAATTTTCTTGGCAAAGAACCCTGCTTCTCATTCAAAGACAAAGCACATTGATGTTCAGTATCACTTTGTGAGGGATATGATAGAAGACAAAAAGGTGTTGCTGGTAAAGGTGGACACTTTGAAGAATACTGAAGATGCATTGAAAAAATCTGTGAGCTCTGAGAAGTTCTCTTGGTGTAGAGAAACAATGGGCATTTCAGGGCTGGAAAAATGACTAAGCTCTCCTGTGGCCCCGTGTGGAAAGAAAACAACAAGTGGGAGATTGTTGGGTTGTGTTATATTCTTTCCATGACTAACCCATGTAGTGAACCAGGGGGTTAGAGGGGGGGTGGAGCCCCCCCTTTTTTGAGTTGATTGCGTAGCGGGGGGGCAGGTAGCCCCCCTCTACGGGGTCTGGAGCAGCGCCCTGGGAAATTTTTCTTTTGGACCCTATATTAGGTTGGGCGAACCTACCTATGGTTTTTCGGTCCATGGTTTTGGATGCGATGGTTTTCGGTCCATGGTATTGGATGCTTCAACATGTATAAATATGTATTGTAACATTGAAAGGAATATAATGAAAAATCAAGCTAGTAGTCCTGGTTTTTGGATCCAGGGGAAAATCTCTGTGTATATGTGTTTTATGTGTTATGCTCTCGCATTGTTTATTTTTTTGTGATTTAGAATTCATATGCAGGTAATTTCTGTATGGGGTTAAAACCTACAATAGATTAATTCACTCAGTGGTCAGAAGAAATTCCTCTTAGACCAATAAATGAATAAGAAGTCATCCACTTCATACAATAGAATATTATGACCAAGTTTGGCATTCCTACATCAGTTGTCTTTGATAATTCGAAATATTTTTCATTGTTAAAACTTTATGAATTTTCATTAGAAAATGGAATTATATTAAAGCATGCATCTAAGTATTATCCATAGGGAAATGGTTCAGTTGAATCTACAAACAAGAATCTTATTCGTATAATCAATAAAATTGTCTTCTCTAAACAAAGGAACCGGCATAAATCTTTGACCAATTATCTTTGGGCTAAATATGTTACCCCGAAACCTTCCTTGAGGACATCGACCTACTCCTTGGTTTATGGTAAATAATCTATCTTTCCTTCGAATGTGTATCTTCTAGCTTTAAAACTCTTTCAAGAGTCACAAGGTAAACCTTGCCTCCTAGTTCAGAGAAGGATAAATACACAACTTAAACTTGAGGAAGAATAGTCCAGATCAACTTAGAAAAGAATGGGTGGGGAGAATATGTCCACAAAGTTGGAAGAGAAAAGAAAAGTGATGAAACAAGGAGGTGAGAATGTTTTTTTAGATGGATCATATTGTCCAAAAGGAAGCCTCAATTTGTAAGGCGTTCATTGGCCTATATATGGAGAGATACATCATCACAAAGGCAGAAGAGGAAGCAACATTTCGTAATTTGTTCTAATTATTTGAGCTAGAGGAAGTTAAATTAGTAGACATGCTACACTCTAAGAAAAGTGGATCCAATGCAAAACAATCCCCTTATGAATCTTAAAATCCTAGAGGTAGTCCCAACTTTTTCTTCTACTTTTGACTTGAGAGGATAGGATTTTCTTAGTAGTTTCAGGTATAGTAGCAGTGAAAAAAAAATGAAGGTGGCAATACAAGTAAAAGAAGTTCCATATGTTATGTTTGAATTTTATTTCAAGTGGGGGAGTAGGCCTAATTATTCAAACAGGTCCATAAGGTTTTATCTTAGTGAACAATCAAACCAATGATATGGTTATAGTAGTTCCAAGATATTTATGAATAGCAATGGTTATGAAAAACCAGATTAGTTCTTATGTGGATTCCTCTTGAAGGTAAAATGGATTACAGTGCTAGAACCTATTTCAATAAAGTTCCTAACCATAATGTGGTGGAAGATTCTATAATGGTGCATTAAATTCATATATATTGATCCCTAAGGTGCAGCTAGGGCCTTAGATGAATTAAAGGTGAAATTTATAGCTAAGTTCTATACTCAATAAACATTGAACAATAAATTTTGACTAAGCTAAAGGAGACTAATAAAATGGTTGGAGAATGCTTTTGGCAGTGTGATGAAAACTTACAAACATTTATCAACAAAATTTCCTATACTATCCATGAAATTCAACACAAAGAATGATTCATTCAAAAAAAAATGTTCTTTAATAGTGTATCAGTAATGCAATATTTTTTTTATCTTTTAGGTTTTTCTCTAAGACGACCATTCTCTTCCTTCTTTTCTCACCCCCCCCCACCCCCAATCTCGAATTAATATATTTTCTTTCCCCTTCTTCTCCTTGACTTTTTCGTCTCGATGATGAATCGGGTTAACAGATTCAAAACATCAACCTAGAAATGTCTACTATGGAGTCTACCTTAAAAAGTTCAATTCTTGAATTGATAGTTAATAATTTATATACAAATTGTTAATTTCATGGTGATTGGTGATTGATTGTGAGTAATTTGGTTTTAGATATGCCTTGAATGTTGAACAAAGTCAACATATATAGATAATCCATGGTGAAAACATGGGATTAGAATGTTTGGGGGTTGTCCAAAGCATCGTGCCATGTAGCCATCCAAGAAAAGAGTTTTTGATACCAATGATGCGTTTTGGCAATGTTGGAATTAAGATTTGGGTAGAACATGAAGAAAAGATGCAACATTAGGGATCATAGCATTGAAAATTTGATCATAACTCAAATATTAGATAGAGGATGCATCCAACCTAATAATAAAGGAATCAATTAGAGAATGTTTATTTAGGAGGCTTACGAATAGGTTCATTAGATTCAATCTTCACTGATAGTGGCTTGTTTAAAAATAGCAATTGTTAAATTATTTTAATTTTGCACAAATATCAAATGAATTGAAGAGCCTTTCATAGAGAAACACACCCATGTTTTAGTGTTTCATTACCCTCATTTCTTTCGTTAATTCTTATGATTCAAGTTTTTGGTGAAAATATTTTAATTTTTTTATTATATAAAATCCAATTTTTGTAATATTGTGTGCATAATGGCATATAGAAAGAAAAAAGGAAGTGGAAGTGTAGAACCCAACATATATTAGAGGCCATCTATAACAAGGTTAATTGAACAACTATTATAGTTTATTGAGATATCAAGTTCACATGATAACTTTCCACCTACAGTTCATTTATGCAACTCTACTAGATGTATAAAGTGGCCACTCCTCTTATTAAACCCAAAATTGTATTAGAGGAACCCATGCCTGAAGGAGAAAGGGATCATGGGGATATGGTTTGACGATTACACATTCACTAAACATGAACCAAAGTATACATTTTCTCTTGCCCATATAAGATGGAGTAATTGATAGATCATACAAATGTATACCACATAAATCTACTTCAAATTACAAAGACTTGATGGTTTTTTTTATGTTGTTAGCATACAATGGATGTATAATTTTCCCACTCCCACTTAGAAATTAATATGAGAGTGGTTGGAAACACATAGAGAAACCAATGACCCCTAAAACACTAGTGAAGTGATGGGATAACACCAAATCATTTGAGGAATTTAGCTAAGGGTGGTACTCCACTTAACGTTTCAAGTTGTTAGTTAGTAACATTTCATGGTCCTAATGAGCATATCATATAGAGAGGAAGACATAACCCATTTATACAAGAATTGGATCCTTTTACTCTAGGGCTTTATGAAAATAAAACCATATTCAATTAGATGGAGATCATCTCAAACAACTCGGTCCATCCAATAGATAAATTCAATAATCCTTTCCTTAGTTATGTTTCAAATTATTTATGGCCTCCTAACCATTGGATTGTTAAGTATGTTCTTTCAAACCATTCCCTAATATTTCCTTTGGTTTGGATCTAGAATGCTTCTTGCAAGAAATGTATTTTTCCAAAAATATTTAGAATATGAAGAATATTCACTACTATCCTATGATTTGTAATGATTTTATTTCCCCACTCTATAACCTATGTTTGAGAAGGAGTGCCAAACAGACACATACATCCATAGGGAAGAGTTTGCTTAACACCATCATACTACCCTATGTGGTTCTAATACATGAGAATAATGAAGAGCTAATATAGGTTGCAAGTGGAGGTAGAGTGACATACAATCTGTTATTCTTCCCTTTGTTCATGAGATGAAATTGTACTCCCAATGAAATTTATGATTGATACAACCACACTTTTACTCCAATTTTTGTATTTTGAGGAGGGAGAGTTATGCGATATCCTTTTGCCTATTTTTCATTTGACTATTGCAAACTCTTAATTGATACAATTGTATAAAGTGTTTTGTCTAGTCTTAGAGTTTATAGGCAATCATTTTAAGGGGGTAAAATAGGACAAAAAGGAGAATCACTAACTTGGAAAGTGGAAGAAAGAAGGACATTTCAAGGAAGATAATCATAGTAGGTAATACACAAAGCTATGGAAGCTGCTACTCCATACAAAAGGAATATCCCACCATTAATCAAGTGGGACATTAAAGAAATTGAAAACAAAATTCAATAACATAAATAAGGGATGCATGACTTCTATATTGATGATGAAAATTTAGCATGAGTCATAGGTGAAGTATCCAAATACATGACACATTTTGAAGTTATTTTATAACATAAAAAACTATTTCAAAAATTTAGTTCACTGGTTTAAATTAAAAAAAATGCAAAATGTGCATGTAAAAAATCAATATTATTGATTTTTTAAGATAAACATCACAACTAGGATAAACATCACAACACAATTTGCATATTATTTTATAATTTCAAGTAAAATATAAACAAATTTGTAGGATCAATAATTAGATTCACTTTTTAATCATGAAACATTATAATAAAATCATTATTGTAGTTAACAGAATACAAACTTATTATTCTCTACTTTGGAAAAACATAATATTTTTTTTTATAATCCTTATCACATTGATTTGTTTTAAAAAGTTATAATAACATAATTTTACATATTATTCAATGATGTGAAATTAAGAAAAATTTGTAAGATCAATTTATTTAAAAAAACCATAAATCATACAAAATTAATATACTTTTTCCTTTAATTTAATATATTTATGTTGCTATTAATATTATAATAATATTATTCATAGATTTAATTTATCCTAAAATTACAAGGTTACATTTTTATTTATTTTGATTTCATATGTATAATATATATGTATAGATATTAACTTATAATTAATTTGAAATTATAATATTAAATAAAATGATATGAATATATAATTTAAGAATAAATATATGAAAATATACAAATATAATATTTATTGAAAAGTGTGTAAAGAAAATATGAAATGAAAATAATAATATTTGATTCAAAAAAATTGAAATGAATTTTATTATGACTACTTTACTTATGAATTTAAAAGTACTTAGAGCACTACCATGGTTAACCTTGAGTTTTTATGCACCATTGAGAATGTGACAAGTAAGTATGTTTAACTCAAGAAATGTCACGTCAACCATGGGGGATGATGCCATCCCATAGAATGTGATTGGTTCTCTAAAGTGAATTTTGATTGTACATTTTCCTTAGAAGGTCGATTTTAGACCTAAAAATTCCCCATTGCAAATATTTATCTCCATGTTTCGTTTTGATTCAACATTATTTCCCTCAACATAACTATCATTAAGATGAAAAGAGTGATAGTTTTTTCATCATGAAATCTAGTAATAGTTCTATCTTAATTATCATAGATTCGACTAAGTTCAAATTACAAAGCATAACATGTTGAATTTAGTTTGCAAAAAAATATTTACATTCCTACATGATTTTTTCCACTCCCAATTATGGGTCCACATAGCTAGCTATGCTTCCATTCTCAAAATATGGGAAAAAACATTCTCCTAGAGTATGTTAAACATCCATTTTTTCCTAGATAGAAATCTAATCATCATGGTCCATGTAGATGGAGTTGAAGAGGGGCTTACAAAACAAGTATTCCATGGTCATTTATTTATTTCAAAGGGGTCATTCTGTGCTTGCATCATTGTCTACAACAGTTTTTCAATGGTTCTAACAATATAACCATCATCAATGTTGCTCTATTCTCTCCCAAAAATTATGATACATTGTTGTCCTAAAGATATTGTATGGAATTGTTATCATGATGGTAGAAATTACTTTCTTCAATGAGTCGATCATAAGATCCTTATTCATCTAGAATAATCTCTTAATTACCCTCAAATAGGCACATAGATCCTCCTTTAAGGCATCATACTTATCAAATTATCATGCATCATTCTAAAAATTATTAGAGGATTCTTCTTGGTCAAAAACATCAACACCTCGTCTTCTAAGGTATCTACAAGACTTTCCTTTACCAATGTTTCATTTCCATCTTCTAGGAGGTCAAACAAACCTTCTTCTTGTAGTTCTTCATCCCTTTCAAAATGAGTAAGCAAATCTTCCTATTGTAGGTATGCCAACAAGTTTTGGTATGTATTATCAAATCTATATGATCTTGGACCGCAAAATATGAGAAATCTCCCAATCAAAGTCTTGAGACTAGGTGTAGACTTCAGACTATAAGTGTGCTTAAACTAGCCATAATTTTATTTTCTTGGGGAAAGAAAAAATACAATCATAAGGGAATCTTAATTTATTTTCTCATATTATGATACATGCCTCATAAATTCCAAGACATGTGGGATAATAACCAAATATGCACCATGACATGTTAGAATCCTCTCATAAACTTTTGTGTAAGTCTTATTTGGGTATCTCGAGATGTTCTCAACATCCAACTTATAAAAAAAACATGAAATTCCCCAAGATCCATCTTTCATAGATCATTAAAATTCAAATTTGATGATAAATTAAATTTCATACCTTTTCCATAATGGATTCACCAAGGCTAGTTTTAATTTCCTTCACAATGGTGCTTGTACCACCCTAGAAGCCTAAAGTCTTAAAATATTCAAAGGCTAGAAGGTATTTGATCTTCTAATAGAGTCACGTATATGAAAATACCATCAAGCTCAAACTTCATACAATATAATGTTTGGTAAAATGGGCTTTATTCCCTGACAAAGACACCAAAATTGTTACACATAATCTTGTACTTCTCAAGATAAAGTCTAAAATCTCAAGTGCAAAATCCATTGCACCTTAGAGGTTTCCATTATCACCTCACCAACCCTATTATTACTTTGTTTATCTCTCCTCTAGCTCAAGGGGGGTTCTCTCTAGGATAGGATTGTTAGGGATCAATAGTTCTAGATTTGAGTTCAAAGGGAAGTTCACCAAATAGGAACAATCAAGAGATTATTGGATGGTATTAGAGAATAAACCCTAGCAAAACAATATTAAGGATTATAAAAGAAAATGGGTGATGGGGGCTAGAATATCAATGCCTTACCTTTCCAATATATTTTGGGGCATATGGGGTCTAGGATCACACAATCTTGGGGAAAACATATAGTAGATACAAGGATAAAAAAGGTTAGGGAAAGTTAACCTACCTACCCTAGGGTTTTGAATCAAGGTTCTCGATTCCCAAATATGAATAAAGGGAAGGAGCTAACATGTTAGATCCTCTAAGACCTAGAGGATGGGTTAGCTTAACAAGGACTCATGAAGAAAATATCAGAATAACATGAGTAATAGATGATTCATTCATCCAATAAAATGAAAAAGCATGATCAAATAAGTTAACCTTCTTCATTTACCATTTGTTTGTCCAAGCTTCATGATAGCCATCCATGAAAATAAATCAAAATACACATTAAAAAATTCCCTAAGAAATTCCTCAACTCATTGATCCATAGCCATATTATAAGGGAGAAAAATCACATTTTTTTTTTTACCTCCTGAGGAATTTATCCCCCAAATCCACCTATGACAAATTGAAAGGAAGTCCACCTCTATTTATATAGGAGGTTTTGAACTTCCTTTACATCAGAGTATTTATTTTTAATCTAAGATTCCCATATTTTAACATATGGAGGGGGGAATTTACCTCTTCAAAAAATACGTAATCTAAAATAATACAATGTAATCGTATCCACACTACATTTACAAAATTTGAGGGGAATATTCCCACAAAAATAACCGTTTCCAAAATTTAAGAGAAAAAACTGGTTATACTGCAACATCCAACCTCCAATAGCCCTTCAAAAATTCTTTCTACTCCATTTAGCCTTCAAAAATCAATCTCCATGCACTCCCTAAAATAGGTGAGTGGGTTTCAAACATCCAAAGCACAAAAAAAAACCCTTCCTATGGTTGCTCCTCAAAACTAGTAGTCCTTCAAGATTGGCTTCCATTAATGATCATATCCATACATATTATTCAACGTGTGAAAAAATAAACTATCATGAAATATTTTAGAACCAAAATGGTATTTTTTAAGAACCCAAAGCAATTCACCCTACCTTAATATTGGAAGACACCTTCCACTTATATTCCTACAAACATTATTATCTCCTTAACATACTCTATGAGATATGCAAGCTACTTGAAATGTGGGCACACCAATCCTCCATATAGAAAGGAAACTCATATTGTAAGATATCATTTATAGATAGTGTGAATCAGTCCAAAGGATCCTCAAAATAATAACATTTTCCTTATAGTTATGATCATAACCCTCCAAAAGACAAAAGTATGTACAATAAGGGGCTCTAGAAAACCATGTTTAACAACCCAAAGCCACAGATGACAATATTATTTCTATGCCATGCAACTTCATCCCTATCCATGATGAATAATCCAAGGCATGTTACAAGTCAACTTATCTAACCCAATACATTTTATGCAAATAGGCCAACTCTAGCCTATGCTCAAGTCAACCTCCTCAAAATTAAATATTTCTATCACATACACCTTAGGGAATTTTGAGAGGAAACATATGCTCTACAAAATACATCTAGATATAAATTTAGGGTTGAGGGCCTCCATAGGTGTACATTACAGTCTTAAAATTTCACTAGAATAAATTCTCTTTAGCAAAATATTCTCTATTGGAACACTCCACCGACACCCTAACTCTTCGCCTATTTTCTATCAAGGATGAGTTTTTATAGGGATAATGATGTCCATTACTATTATACAAAGATACCTCATATTTGATAAGGCTCAAGGATCCTATTAAAAATAATGACACAACTCTAAAACTAAACAAACGCCATGAATATTGTCCCCTCTAATCTTATCATGCTCTTCTTTTATTACTAGCATATGGTGGATCTCATAGTCTTTACATTGGGCCAGAAATGATGTTTCTCTTCCAAATAGGATTTTGTAGAATTAGACCATTTGAAGCTATATATCACCTTCAGTTCTTAAACAATAATAAATATTGTATGAGAGAAATTCACTATGAACCATTAGAACCAATCTATCCAACCTCACTCTATTACTGTGTGAAATCTCATGGTACTATAGGGTATTGTTTTGTTTTGGAAGGAAAAATGAAGACTATATTAAACCATTTAATATAAAGCACACACAATCCATTCTACTATTACTTACGATGGATTACTAAATAGATTTTGAAATAACCTAACATTCACCTTTGAACCAAACAATAGTGCAAAAAGACAAGAAGACATCGATAATTCAATATTTCTTTATCATTTGTGACATATAGCCTTTAGGATAACCACACCAAACTTCTAGATTACAAGGCTCACTCTCAAAATACAATCTATGTTGAATTCCTCTTTCCATGGTTACAATTGTTGTTGTAATTTTTCTTGTATGTACACTTCATAATTCCATAGTTGTAGTTTTCTTTCCAGATTTTCATTGTTTTTACTTATTGTATTCATTTATTTAATGGTGGTAGCATTTTCAATATTTTATAGAGTTAATTTCTTTATTTGAAACACAATATGTATTCTATTTGAATTTTTTCTTTTAAATGGTTTGATGCAGAATAGACTTTCCTCAACTAGCACTCAATCTTTTGTTGGGTTGGTTTGATTGTTTATAAACTAACACAACCAGATTAATAAATGTGGTTGATATACATAGATAAGCCTCTATAAAGGTTATGTAATTTACCTAAAACAACAACTCCACAATTTATATATAATTTAAAAAGATTTAGAAAAAAAAAATTCATATTGGTTGGGGAAAATTCTAAAAATTTTATGTCAATCATTCTTTAAAATAGAATTTTGAAAAGATATTTATATATAATTGAAGAAAATCAAGTTTGCAATAAAATTTATCTAAACAAAATTTATTTAGTCAAAATATTATTTTGTCAAAATAAAACTTTCAACATGCTTCTCATTTTTTGTTGAGACACAATTCAATTTTACTAGAAAAATAAATATAATAATAATCGAGAAATCATAGTTCAGAAAACATAGCTCAGATAGATCTTGAAGCAAGAACTTTGTGAATATAAACTTCCAGCTTCCACCTATGAAAACGAAATAAGGAAAGACACAATTTAAATTAATGAAAGCATGATGTACATCAAAGGTGAAATTTTGTTAACATGATTATCTGCAGAATACAAAAAAATACAATTTAAGCAGAAAGGAAAACCTTTTATTATTTTCTAATGTATGGTAAGAAATATACCGAATAAGTGGCTCCACCTTCATTTCCTTTTGTTCAAATTACTCTGCCTAAGAAAATATTCTTGTGGGTGGCTAATAACTCGAGTACGGGTTGTGGAAGTGACAGTTTCAGGAAATAGCTCTCCAGTCGCCTTCAATGGTTGGCTAGTATGTCATCGGCTTAGTTAAAATGAAATGCCTCCCTCAATTTACTTTAAAATGCCAACAAATTTAAAAATGTGAGTGTGTAACGTGGATAGGTTGGGCTATGGGGAGGCAAGCAATGGAGATGGAAGACCCATGGTTGTTATGAGTTTTATAATTGAGAAACGTTTTAGAAATCCCTAATTACATCAGTTTATTTCACACTTCTCCTTGCTTTCCTTAGTAAGCGGATAAAACAAGACTTCTCAAATGAAGAAGAATGTAAAAAATTCATTTTGAAAAATAACAATTTGTTTTAGGACTTCCAATCTACATAAGACGTTTGAGGTATACATTTGGTTATGTTGTGGGTGTACTCCGCATGCAAGGGGAAGATTAATTTCTATTATTTGGAAAAAATTAGAGTATTGTTAGCGTATCTTACCAATAACAATGAGTTGTCAGCATTGTATCAAGAAATTAAGTATTTAAGAGTTGATATCTCAGGAAGAAGATAGTGATCCATAGTTACCATAAACCATTGCATTTTTTTATAGATCCAAAGTAACGTGAACATGAAAGAGATGTGAAGTAGATTTCTTTTATGCAATGTTTTAACCTTTTTATCAAGGATAGGAAGGGGTCTAAAAATAAGATTCTAAATTTCTTATCTAGAACATTAAGGTTAGTCACAATTATCATGATCTTTTCCATTTGAATACGCATAATTTTTTTATCTGAAACATTAAGGTTGATCACAATTATTATTAATCTTTTCCATTTGAATACGCATAATTTTTTTATCTGAAACATTAAGGTTGATCACAATTATTATTATCTTTTCTATTTGAATACACATAGAGTTAGCATAATGAGGGAAAACGATTTCATGCAATATAGTAGACTTGGAGAAACAAGTGAAGAATCCTAACTACAATTTAAAGGAGGGCTTGTTCTACAAGGATTGTAAGTTATGTATACCAAATTGAGAGTGTAGAATCATGTTATTGAGAGAATCCCATACTTCAAGAGTTTCGAAATATTTTCGATTTGGAAAGATATTGTTAGACTTAAAAAATGTGTATTGGCTAAACATGTTAATGGATATTAGTAAATTGATTTTGCATGTGAATTTTCTCATATGTTAGAATCTGATAACATAAAATGAATATTATATACTCCTTTTCCTACACTAGGTTGACCATTGAAGAGATTTTCAAGGCATTTCTTGGGACAATTATCGAACACTAAATAGGAACATGATTTTATATTGGTAGTAGTTAAGAGATTGGAAAAAATAGCATAATTGAGTTAAAGTAAAATGATTACAACTATATAATAAGTGTTAAAATTTATTTTAAAATGTATTATAATTTGGATTTCATGAACTCATTATTTTACACAAAGATAATATACAATATAGTTATTGATCAAATGAAAATTATTACCTCAAAATAGGTATTTGAGCCTTAAAAATCTCAAAAAAAAATGAAAAGATAACACAAAAATAAAAAGTATTGATTTGCATCATCATTTTTTTTAGAGTAAATTTTCAATATTTTTTAAGAATAACAATGAAAAACAATAAAATCCATTTTGTTTGGTACAAAAAAACACCTTGAAATCAAAAAGTTTTGATGTCGGAATAAAGTCTTTTTTTTTTTTTTCCAGGGTATATTTTCAACATTTTTTAATTATGACGTTAAAAATAAAAAATCATGACTCTCAAAATTTTTAAATTTTCAATGATTTTAAAGCATGTATTAACGATAAAATATCACGTCTTTGAAATGCCTTAAAATTCCAACAATTTTTAAGGATGACATTAAATTTAAAGTATTGCTTCTTTGAAAAATCTTAAAATTCCAAAAAAATTCAAGCATGGTGCTAAAACAAAATATTTATAATTGTTTTCAACCATAACATTAAAGATAAAATATCACGACTTAGAACAATATTAAAATCTTGACAATTTTTCAACCATGGAATTAAAACTAAAGATTATGACTACAAAACAATCTTAAATTTTTAAAATATTTCAAGCATGACATTATGAAAAAAATTTATGACTAATAATACTTAAAAAAATGAACAACTAAATGAAAGAGTTATTATACTAACAATAATTTTTTTTAAATGCTAAATGTATAACAATTTTAAAATCTTAGCCTAAGACAACTTGATGCATTGCAATTTTTTTTTTTTTAAATCAACTACCAAATTGACATGCAATGTAGGTGATCTCAAACCATTGCAATGAGAACTTAAATAGCAACCATGAAATTAACACATTGTGTGGCAAACTCGATTCATTATAACAAAAAAATTAAAATCAACTATCAAATTGCACATAATGGGATCCGGTTGCTAGACAATCATCGACACGGATCATATATATATCTATATATATGAAAACAAAAATCCAAAAATTAAAAAAAAATAATAATAGTAACAAGTAATAAAGCATAAAAAACATGACAAAAAAATAAAATATAAAAAATATATAGAAATACAAAAAATTAAATATTGAAAAAAAACAATAAAAAGAAACACAAAAATACAAAAGAAAACAAAAATTCAAATATTAAAAAAATAAATAATAATAACAAGTAATAAAACATAAAAAATACAAGAAATTAAATATAAAAAATATATAGAAACGACATTAAAAAAAACTATAAAATGTGAAAAAAATAAACTATACGAGGTTAAAAAAATAAAAAAATAAAAAATAAAAAATGTGTAAAATAAAATAAAAGCCAAATTAAAAAAAAAAAAAGAAAGAAAGAAAAAAAGAAAAAAAAAAAGGATAAGAAAAATTAAAAATAAAATGCAACATTTTATATATATATAAAATTTGAATTGAATTTTTTTATTTTTTAATTTTGTTTTTAATTTTTACATTATTTTTTTTATTATTTTCTTTTAATTTTTTTTTATGTTATTTCTTTATTTTTATAATTTTAATTTAAACAAATAATTCTTAATTTTTTTATTTTATTTTATTTTATATTTTTATTTTGTTTATTTAAATTATTTAATTTAAATATTTTTTATTTTTTATTTGTTTTTTAATTTAAAAAATGTTTTTAGATTTTTTTTATTTAATTTTTTTCTTTAAATTATATATATATATAGATATGAAAAAAATTATTTTTTTGATATTTATTTATTTATTTTTCATTAATTTTTTATTCATTTTTTTTAACGAGTTAATTTTGTTTGTTTTGTTTTGTTTTTTTTTTTTTTTATAGTTTTTTTGTTTTCTTTTTTCAATATATATTTTTGTATTTGATTTGTTTTTGTCATTTTTTTTTTAATTATTAACATGAAAATTACCAACATTTAAAAAAATATCCACACTTAATTCATTAGAAAATTTAAAGTGTAAAAACTAAGCCCTTTAAACAAAAAAGGTTGATGTTCATCAACACTTTTCAAAATCAAGATGAAAGTCACTAACAAAGAAAAAATGTTCACACTTGATACATAAAGAAATTTAAAGTGTCCAAAATTAGCCCTCTAAAAAAATGTGTTGATGTTGCATCAACACTTTTAAAAATCAACATAAAAATCGCTAACATTTAAAAAAATTGTTCATACTTGATACATAAAAAAATTTAAAGTGGCAAAAATATGCTCCAGAAAAAAAGGTGTATTCTGACTCACCATTTTCAAAATCGAGTGTCTTTTTGCTACAGGGGTGAAAAAAAATGAAGATATGTTTTGTTTTCATAAATAATACTTTTGCAATGAATGATTTCATATTCTCTTGTTCATATTCATTATGTTTTCATTAATAAGATTGATGTGATGAGATCCATTAAATGTCAATTAGACCCTCTTCATCATAATATAATTTATTTGATATCATGATCATGTAATAAGTCTTGTGTTTAAATTCTAGGTGCCTTGTCTAATTGGGGTTTTGTTTACAGTGTTGGACCTACCAACATTCAAGGGATATCCCTGATAAAAGATCTCAACTAGACCTCAAACCATTTGGAGTAGGAATCCTAGCAGTGGGTGGTAGCGTAATTCCTTGACTGTGGTAGAGCAAAGAGGCAAGCAAGATAACCTTGGGTGAGAGAAGGTGTGTGACACTACAAAGAGTCAAGTGAAATGCATGGGAGTTATAACACACGAAGGGGAAAAGGAAGTGTGCCTCTTAGAAGCTTGTAATAGTACGCAACTTAAAAGGAATAGAGGATCGGAACGAGATCACAAGCTAAAATGTGGAATAGTCCAGAGATTAAAGTGATGGTTTAATCCAACAACAAACATTCAATAGGATTCGTACAATTGTAGGCAAAGTAGTTCATGAGAAAATGTGTAAGTTAAACAACATACATTTCTAAAGCAAACAAAATAATCCAACTACAATAAAAACATATGCATGAAAGCATGATGGCTATGATATTATTATTATAAGTGAAAGTTCTATCCATACATACACCATTGACGACCACTAGCCCCAATAGTGGAACATTCTAGTCAAGAACACCTACTCCACCAAAGAAGTATACTCGATCTATGTCGTGGAGAAGGCAAGGCTCATCACAATAATCCCAAGCCTTTTCTAAGACTAAGCCTAGCCAAAATCTTGGCTCCCAAAAGCATGTTCTATGAGTTATGAGGTTCTATTTATAACAAAGGGTGGGGTGACCCTTCACATTCCCCTTCGTGACTCTTTGACTACCCTCATGACTCTTCAACTTCTTTACAAAAAACTCATTACATAACATGATGACCTTTCACATTCCACTATTAACACTTGGAATTTCACTTACAACATATTTACAAATAATATTACATTTTCCACGTGTACCCATGTAAGACAAAATAGGTTAGGGACAGCCTAAAATGACAAAACACTATGACTCCGAAGTTTGGGGAAAGACCAACTCGGAAACCTCCACTTGGTGCTTCTCGGTCACATATTGATGCCAGTCTTGGTACTCTGTGATGATGTCACCAAACTGATTGATGATGTCTTTGTGATAGTGGAATCTTGCATGTTATAGACATTTTTATGCCTTACAGCTCTAAGCATGAAATGTCCATAAACCAAGGGCTCCTAAGTCCCTAAAAGTGTTGTTCTAACTCCTAAAGGAACAAGGTCAACAAATTACAGCTTCTCCCAGAAGTTCTCCACCAGAAACTGCTCAGAACTAGTCAAATCAGGATCATTTTAGCTGCTCCACTAGCCAAGTGCGTTGCATAGCACCTAAGTCCACTAGCTAGGTGCGTTGCAACGCACCTAAATGCACTACCAGGGTGCGTTGAGCGGGAAATGACAAGTGGCAGAGTCATTCCACGAGGTGGAGAGACAATGGAAGCTTCCAGAATCTTCTCCAATGACACTTGCCTCACTGAATTCGACCAAGGATGAGTAAGAGGCTCTCAGTATCCAAGTGGAAGCAAGAACTGACAGAGAGAAGCCACTAATCAATTCATGAGCTGAATCATCCTCCTTGCATACATCTATATATGGATCCCTCATCCCAAAGATCCAGAGGCTGGAATTTTGCACATTGTAAGGAATTGCTATTGGTTTTGAGATACATATCAGAGAATTGGGTGATCTATGCTTTGTTGGGGTTGAAGAAGGGACTTCTTTTCTGGGAGGTTGATGCTGGGTCAGGAATCATCGGTTGTAACTCCTCCTGGATCTTCTTGTATATCAATAAAACTATTTGAGTTTCTTCTCCATGCTTGTGTTTCATTGATGCTTGTTACATTTGTATGGTTAACTTAAATCTGATCCTAAGTTATTTATGAATATAAGCCCATGTCTTTGTATAGTTTCTTCCTTCTGTGATCTTGCAGGTACTTGGTGAAGCTGGGCAAGCAAGGGAGCAGGTAGCTGGAAGCTGTCGAAGAGGAGAGAGATTGGATCGAAGGACTACCGGAAGACACAGGTTGGTTCATCCTATTCCTCTTCGTTTATAGTTCATAAAGAAGAATACAAAAGTAGTTTTCTCTGTTTTTTTCTAAGGTTGCTATCACACCTTAGTGGGATAGAGCAGATCTAGATAGACACTTTTCCCGATAACAAAATGGAGACTCCGCTGGGGATCATGTCTAGTTAGTTTGTTTGTGTTTCTCGTGTTGTTTGTTTCATAAACTTAGAAGTAGCAATCGAACTGCATTTTCCATCGACAAATGCAAAGTAGACATCTGCTGCTTCAATCCACTCACTGGATCTGTTTATGATTTGAACAGCTGATTCATAAACTAATTAATCGCCCTTGTGATAGCTCTTAGAACCCTTCTTAGATCTACCTCTGATTGTGTATTATTGATTGCTTTTACTCGGCCAAAAACCATAGATTAAATTGCAAACCGTGACCCAGAACCCGGATAGAACTCTCGTTTCTGCCCCAGCGCAGGCTCTGTGAAGAGGTTCTGCATTTCAACGCACTTCTCGAGAGGGCTACCTACGCTGAAATGCAGTTTCTCTGTGCAACAGGTGCGCTGATCAACCTAGCCTTGTGCAACTGAGGTTCTTTGCTTCATTTTTCAGTTTTGTCTCTGTTTTTTGCAGCCTGTGATCAGTATTTCACTGTTTCAAACCCCTTTTCCTTACTGATATTCCGCCTCAGTTGTACAAAAGAAACTGTAGATGTTTTTTGTGTGTTTGTTACATCATTTACAGTTTTCCATTGCAAAAGTATAATAGTCGTACTGTCGTCCTTTGATTTAGATCTGTCGCAAGTGTCGATTTTGATCATAGGAGAAAGTTTATTTGCTGTTGATAGTCGATTATGCTTTTACTTTTGCCTTTGGCTTGAATTTGTCACTTTCTAGTGTCAAAACGAGTATTTATTTCAAAATCATAAAGTGTCGTAATCATCTCTACCTTTTGATTTCGAAAAGAAGCTTGTTTGTGTTTGTCACTTGAAAGCAAATTCAGATTTGTACAACAACTTTCTTTTTAGGCATCAATATTAAGAAAGTGAAAAACAAAACACATGCATGTGCATTTGCATATTGGCAGTCTATTTGGCTTGATTTAGGAAAAGTGCATTTACAGTGTGCTCTTTGCTCTTTGCGAAAAGATTGTGTCTTTCTTTTCCCTTAGTAGCTAGGATTTTCATTGCTAAAAAGAGATAAAAGTTTGTTTATCATCTTTAGATTGCATTTTAGGAATTACATCTACATCTCATGGTGATCCCAAAAGGAAAACTTCATAAGAAAGATGAACCTAAAATAAATTCAATGAACTTAACAACGCTTTGTAACTTAACGCACAACATTTAGAGGTCTAGGCTAGAGACGTGTTCCGGCGTCGTAAAGCCTGGTAACTGTTGTCCTCACTGATGGTTGGGTGATTCCTCCACTTTGAGACGATAAGTGCCAGTACGGACTTGTGCTCCCACGTACCGTCGAGTATATATTGGGAGACCCCTATAGGCTTAAAAACTTTATCCATAGGAAGCCGTGTCGGCCGCCCTACTAATCGCAATGCACCGAACACAGCATTCGGGAAGATTGACTGCCGTACCGTAAAAAGTATTCTGTAGTTTTGCGATTGGTTTGGTACTCCCTCTACCTAGACCTCCAGAGCAGTCCCTTTCGTTCCTTTTCAGACTCCTTAACGGAAAAGGTCCATCTGAGCACTTGTCACTTCAGGCTCATTAAAAATCGAAGGAGACTAGAGTCATCTTTTGTTTTTTATCGACTCTTAAAAACTGAAAAAACAAGTTGTGTCAAAAGCGTCTAAAATTCATTTAATTTGGAAACATACCTTCCCTTTATTTTAGTTGATTGAGTAATCCGCAATCGTGGAAGAAAGTCAATTGAAACCCCATCGTTCGCGGAGGCTTACGAGTCAACCGTCTTTGTCTCCGGAAGCGAAACCAATACGGACAAAGCGAACTCGTTTAACCGGTTCCAAGTCTCCTATCAAAGTTAGAACAAGTGTTCCAACGACATCAGAGACTCCGGTTACTCCAAACATTTCTGGAATCCCTGCCTCAACAGAAGAAGTTCAACAGCCACAAAAGGACAGTGGTACTGATCCTAGTTTGAGAATAAACACTTGTGTTACTGAGCCAGTTCCATCTATAACTGGTTCAGAGAGTCTTACTCTTCAAACATCTGTCGCTGCTTCTTCGGCACCAGAAATTTTTTACGGACCTGACGGTCTTCCCCTTCCACCTGGTATGATTGCGATAGAAGAAATTGTAGAAGATCCTCAAACAAGTACTCCAACGCACTTTGGAGTTGGGATCACTCTATATCCTTCGACATCAGAAGTTAGTCCACCACCAGCGGAAGTTCCTGTAGAATCGCTAGGTAATCTTTTGGATAGACTACAAATGTCTGAACAACCTTCAACATCTAGGACTGTGTCTTCTGACACAGCGACGACAGAACTCCCTGTTGTCACTCCGACAATGTTCGCCGGCATACCATCTGTCCCGACTAGCTCACAACCACTAGAAGGAGCCCACCCAGGGCTATTTCGACAGTCTGCTCCGTTCTTGTTTGTTCATCCAGAATAATATCCGGAAACTCTTATGTTGAGTCTCAACAAATTGATCCATTTGGAGGTCAATTTGGGCAGTCCGGTCCCCAAGGGCAAACAATTCCCTTGAGTTCTGGATTACCACCGTATGGGGGGCAGTATGCCCTATTATTATCCCCTCCGGGAGGATATCCATACGGGAGTTCACAACAGCATTCAGGTTATACTGGAATTACTTCAAGTGGTTGGGTACCTATACTACCTCAACGACCAAGAGTTGTGCATTCGATGCAACAATGCGTACCTATGTCGAACATCCCGATTACACCAGCTATTATGACAGTGTCGCAAGTTCAAGCGCTGCCTGTTGTATGCCAACCTCAAGTTTCTCAGGTTGTAATGCAACAGCCCCTTGACCCTGTGACTCAACCACAATCACCGACTAGTGGGGTGACACAGGTCCAGACGGGTACAATTACCCCTCACCTTGGTCAAACAATTAGTATTGGGCAACAACACATGGCTTCGCAACCGTGGCTGGTGCAATACCAACAACCACAATTTCAACAAGTATACCAAGGTGCTGAGCAGTAGATCTTTGTGAACAGTGGACAGCCGTTCATTCAAAATGGTCAAAATCAACCATTATATAATGGTCAAGTCCACCAACCTTACCAAACATACCAGCATCAAATGCCTTATGCCGGTATGCAAAGACCAACTTCTCAGGCGATCCCATCGTATCCTGGGTATGCTTCACCTAACCTGAATCAACAGTTACCATTCGTGGCAACTTTAGAGTTACCTGATTTAAACCGGTTAACAAACGATCCAATTGCTTATGCCCCTTGGTGGCCAGCGATTCTGCATAAACTTCCATCAGATATTCCTAAATTTAATGGAAATCCAGGTGAAGATCCATTGAATCACGTGAAGACCTTTCATCTATGGTGTTCATCAAACACCCTAAACGATGATTCGATAAGACTTCGCCTCTTTCAGAGGATGTTAACGGGTCCATCGGCAAAATGGTACATTGAATTGCCTAGAGCTTCGTTCGACAACTTCAGTACCTTAGCCACAACCTTTTTAACCCATTTTCAATTACCAATAAGGTATGAAACGGGAACAGAACTGCTTACCAACTTCAAACAGACAACGGCCACTCACATATCTGATCATATACATGAGTGGCGACGTCGTCGTAGGATGGTAAAAACGTATGTTCCCGATCAGGTATTAGATGAATGGTTTATCAAGTCATTATTGCCTTCCATCACGAAAGATGTGGCAAAGGGGGGAGTCGTAACGGAAGAGCAAGTGATCGCTCGTGCACAATATCTGGACTTGATTTACACTCAGTCTGGCACGCTCTACGACAAAATACCTGACGCCCCTAGACCGGAATTCTCAATTCCTCCTCCTAAATCGAACAATGACTCTCATGCCGACGATGGTGTGATTGGCGCGACAGACATGAAATCGGAAAAGGCTACATCCAAGAAGGCCCGTAAGATTTCAGGTCAAAATGCAAAAGACGAACTTCTTGCTTTGGAAGTAAATGTCGTATCGACAGATAAGGGCAAAGAAACCAAACAACTAGGAAGCAAGAAGAAAGGCAAAGGGAAGAAGAAGAAACAGGATGAGTCATCTCCTGAAAAATGTTCTTCAAACCCTCCTGGAAATAGGAAACCAAGAACTCCATGCTATATATGCGATGAGGATCACTGGACCTCCGAATGTCCGCATAGAGCTGAGCTTAAGAAATTCTTTAAGAATTCAAAAACCTCAGCAGTGTTAACTGATCCATTTCCGAATCTAGGAACAAATCTGGTTGAAAGTGGGAATGCTTCCCTGTCTCAAGTGCTAATGTTGTCGATTTCAAAACAGCAGAATGATGCTTTGATTTCGACAAGGAACAAAGGTTACGGGAATCCGCAGCTGTCGAACAACAAGGATAAAGATCAACCAAGTAGTTCGACAACAACTTCGACAGAAGTTGTACCACCCACCATCCCTGAATTGACGATAAAACTGCCGAAGGGAGTAGTAGACAAGTCAAAATTTAATCCCCGCGCTAGAGCGGCGCAGCATTATAACATAGTGGAAGATTTGGCCCAATCGCCATCTTCTATGTCGACTCTTGAAGTACTACAAAATTACCCATCCCAAAGGCAGGCTTTATTATCGGCCATTGGTGGGATTGATCCAAAGGATTCCAATCTTGTATCCTTCGACCACAAAGGATACGATCCTCAGTTACCAGCTCAACTAGCTTTCCTTGTACAAGTGAAAGCCCTCAACAAAACTGTTCATCGAACAATTATTGATGAGGGGGCATCTACATGTATTATGTCGATGAGTTGCTGGAAAACTTTAGGATCTCCAACCTTGTCGCGATCTGCGATGACATTAAAAGCATTCGACGGAAGGACATATACCCCATACGGTATCCTAAATAACTTGAAAGTTGAACTAGGAGGGAAAACAATAGAAATAGATGTTGAAGTCATCGATGGGAATCTTGATTACAACATCCTACTGGGACGACCATGTATATATGCCATGGCAGCTGTTGTGTCGACCTATTTTCGAAAGATTTCTTTTCCCTTTCAAGGAGGGATCACAATCGTCGATCAGCAAAACTTCCTCCCCAATGGTTCTCAAGTTACGGGAAGCATTCCCATGATCCATGGAAGCCCCCATTCGCTTCAGAATATCGGAGTAGGCCTACTAAAAGATCCTATACTAATGGGAACTTTCGCTCTTCCACCTCCAGTCAATCTGGCGGAAGTAACATCAATAGGAACCTGCAACATGATATCTTCCACAAAGATCTCAGAAAACGATATCAACATTAATCATGCAATGGTTTTGCCCCTAAGCCCAATGGAAATATTATAGCAATCAATGTTTCTGGCATGGGAGGCAAACCCAAATAAACGCTCATCAAGCATTTGGATAGATAGGTCTAGAGAATATGGTACTCCTTCAGATCCTTGGTCGCAAGTGCATGGCACCGACGAAGGAATTCTCCAAGCTATGGTAATTGAAGGAGCACCATGGAATGATTCCCACCATCGTTCTCTTCTTCCGGATTATGAAGAAGATACTCAAAATGAACTTTACCATCCTTCAGTAGTTGACTTTCTATCAAATACTATAAATACGGTGGATTCCGAGCGAAACTTGTCCAACATTGAAGAGACTATAGCCATAAATATCTCGACCAAAACAGATGTTGTAGAGAATATTTATGTCGGCAAATGTTGTTCTCCTTCAGAGCTTGAAATATATAACGCTCTTTTTCACGAATTCAGAGATGTCTTTGCTTGGTCATACATTGAAATGCCAGGCATCGACTCGAGTATCGTTGAACACGAAATTAAGATGTATCCCGATGTCAAACCAGTATGACAACGGCTAAGGCAGGTGCACCCCAAGAAAGTCGCTGCCATTAAGGCAGAAGTCGAAAAACTTCTCCATGCTGGTTTCATCTACCCGGTTCCGCTAACCGATTGGGTATCGAACATTGTCCCTATTATGAAAAAACAAGGGACAATTAGAGTGTGCGTCGATTATAGAGATGTAAATCAAGATTGTCCAAAAGACAACTACCCTACACCCTTCATTGACCAGATAATTGATGAATGCGCCGGATGCGAAATCTTTTCATTCATGGATGGATTCTCCGGGTATAATCAAATAAATATCCGCCCACAGGACCAGTCAAAGATTGCATTCATTTGTCCGTGGGGCACATTCGCATATCGAAAGTTACCCTTTGGTTTAAAGAACGTAGGGGAGACGTTTCAGAGGGCAATGAATTATGCCTTCCATGACATCAAAAACATCGTTCAACCATACCTCGACGACCTTCCGGCTCATTCGCGAAAGCGGACTGATCATCCGTAGCATTTAAGAGCGATATTTCTACGTTGCCGACACTACAAGATACGACTCAATCCGCACAAATGTGTATTTTGTGTCAGTTCGGGTCGTTTACTTGGCTTTGTAGTCTCCAAGGATGGGATTCGTCTCGACCTGTGTAAGGTCCAGGCAATCATAAATTTGCCTCCACCTTCGAATTTGCTTCAAATTCAGAAACTCCAAGGGAAAGCAAACTTTCTGAGGAGGTTCATTCCAAATTACACTGAACTTGCTAAAGGCTATACTCATCTCTTGAAAAAGGAAGTACCCTTTGTCTGGGATCAGGTCGCGCAAGCTTCCTTTGATGCTTTAAAAGATTCCCTAATGAAAGCATCATTAATGTACGCCCCTGATTATCAAAGAGATTTTACCCTGTATCTGGCTGCAACAGATATGACCATCACAATGGTTTTAGTTCAAGAATTCGATGGAATTGAACATCCTATTTATTATTTAAGTAAGCACTTAAATGATACAGAAAGCAAATATTCTTATGTTGAAAAACTAGCGCTTGCAGTTGTTCAAGCGATACAAATATTTTGACACTATGTCCTCTTTTGGAAGACTACCATTCTGTCAGATTGCAACCCCATGACTTATATATTATCACGACAGTTGCTGGGGGGCTAATATTCAAAATGGATAGCAATCCTTCAAGAGTTTGATCTGGAATTTGTGAAATCCAAGTCAAAGAAATCTCTAGTTTTCGCAGAATTATTATGCGACCTCCCATCATCATCCAACGATGAAACATCCGAAGAATAAATCATGGATGAAAGTTTGTTTCTGATATCTACAAGCAATGAGTGGTATGGGGATATAATCATTTATCTCCAAACCCAAAATTCAGGCCAAACACCTCCCACTCTGAACAAAAACGTATACGATATCAAGCAAAAGACTACATGATCGTCAGTGATACACTTTACCGTCGTGGTATTGATATGGTTTTGAGAAGGTGCCTCACCCATGAGGAAGCCGAAAAGGTCCTGAATGAGTGTCATTTAGGTGCATGTGGGGGGCATCAATCTGGATATGCTACAGCACAAAAAATCTTACGAGCAGGATACTTCTGGCCAACAATGTTCAAAGATTGCATAACCGTAGTCAGAAGTTGCCATGCTTGTCAAATTTTTGATAGCAAAACCAGAAGACCGCCCGCACCTCTACAGCCAATAGTTGCTGTTGGGCCATTCGCCAAATGGCGCATCGATTTCATGACATGTAACCCCACCTCGACCGAGGGGCATGGGTATATCATAGTCGCAGTTGACTATTTTACCAAATGGGCCGAGGCGATGCCTACATTAGATAATACTAGTGAAACAACTGCCCTTTTCTTTTTCAATCATGTAGTCGCCAAATTCGGCGTACCATAGGCTATAGTCACAGATCATGGATCGCATTTTTGCAATCACATGATGGTTGAATTAGCTGCCAAACTAGGGCTGTCTCACGACAGCTCTACTGAGACAGCCCTACTCCATATTATCCGCAGGCCAACGGACAAGTTGAAGCGATCAACAAGGTCCTGAAACGCATGCTGCAAAGGATGATCAGAGTTCACAAAAGAAGATGGCACCTAATCATGTACTCATCTTTGTGGGCTTATCGAACATCGGTAAGGAATGCAACCGGGTTCACACCCTTCCAACTGGTATATGTCCTGGAAGCAGTCTTACCAGTCCAGTGTGAAATCTCGTCTCTCAAACTCGCAATTGATCTCCTCCCCGGAACTTCAGAAGAAGAGGCTCGTTTCTTGGAATTAATCCAATTGGATGAAACCCGTCGTGACGCCGCATTGGCTAACGAAGCCCATAAGAAACGAGTCAAGGTGCAGTTCGACAAAAATGTCAAACCCCATGTCTTCTCAGAAGGTGACTTGGTCTTGCTTTATGACCAAGAATCCGATAAATTGGGAGCAGGTAAATTTAAGTCTTTATGGATGGGCCCCTATATTGTAAAGCGGGTGTTAGCAAAGGGGGCCTACGAGTTGATGGATTACGACGGAATTCCACTGGCGCAACCTCGTAATGGGTTGTACCTCAAGCGTTACTACGCATAGTAGTAACCAGTATGCTTTTGTTATATTTTTGTTTTCGTTAAAGTGTTTGCTTTGGTCGAGTAATCCACCTTTTTACATTTATTATAGATGTCAAATCCATTGGAGCCATGTGTTGGATATGCCGACGGAGCGAGTCGTAGTTTGCGGAACATGTCCTCCGCAGCCTGGGCCATTTTTTATCCAAGCGGCGAGTTAGTAAGTTTCAGAGGTGTATGTATTGGTCGATCAACGAACAATATCGCTGAGTATAGTGCGTTGATAGAAATTCTCTCTGATGCCATCACTCATGGTATACGCCGACTAATTGTCAGGCTAGACTCACAGCTCGTAATACTACAACTCAATGGTATATATTACGTCCGAAACACAGCTATTTGTCGCATGTTCCTAAGGGTTAAGATTTTGGAAAGACAATTTGATCTTATTAAATACCAACATATTTCCAGAAACTTAAACACATTAACCGACTCATTAGCAAACTATGTGTTAGATAGACATTGGCAACATTTATAAAAAGAAACACATCATCAATGTTTTACATGTGGATCATATAACTCAACCAGAATAAAACTCTGAAAATCAAAAATATATATAGTTGTTTATGGTTTGCATATAATGTTCTGTAACCAAGACAAAATCGGTCACGCGACCCAAAAACTCAAAATTCTAGGGGGCACCCTAGCCTAATGATGCTCGTGATAGCAAGTCACAGCCTGTGCGATCATGCGTAGGAGACGAGTCCATCGTCTGGGCACACCAGTAGTATGTCGCTGTAACCGCAAAGGTAGCTCGTCAGTCCTCACATCTGGTATACCAAGAGTGAGGTCCTCAACCTGCTCCTGCAAAGTTGTGAGAGTCTCGGCCACATCGAGGTCGCGAAGAATAGCCCTTCTGGCGGCCTCTCCTGCTGGGGTAACAACTGGTACTCTCAGGCGAACTACTGGACAAACAGGACCAACATCTGCATGTACACATGAGTTTGATCAGAGTCTTGATAGAATAAAGCACAAGGAAATTATAAACAAAAATAGTAAACAGCAATATGGTCAGAGATTTTACCAATAACACCTCACTGCTCGACGTCCGACAATACTAAATCTGGATCACCCCGGAAGTCCATGCCAGCATATGGATACTCGGCATAAACCATCTCCTGACGATCAAAACACTTGAAGAAGGTATCAGAAAATGAAATCTGAGATTGGCCAGCATGCTTAGACATATGATCAACCCATCTCTGCATACGTGGTTCAGTAGGAGAAGGTAAGTCGAGTGTAATGTACTGCGGCTGCATCAGTGGTATCTTCTCCAAGGAAAAGGCGGTCAGAATAGAACCGTACCCAAAGTTCTTCAAACTCCCGTTCTTTATCTTGGTCAACTGTTCCTTCATCACAAGAAGTACTGCGTCGCACCATTTGAACACCTTCAGTTGGAGGCATTCCAAGGCATGTTGCATATAGGATCTGTTGGCTACATGAAGAGATGCACTACCGGCCATCCTACCAAAAGTAAACAGGATAGTCCTAAGGGACCTGTTAGTTACATCACGGATGATGATCTTGCCGTCTTTACTCGGATGAGATCCTTCTCTACAATACTAGCGGACATAATCTCTCACAGAATCGCCTCCTCGGGCCGAACCTGACAAAGAGATGGGGGCACCCCGCCTCGACAAACCAGTCAAGAAATAGATGTCTACTGCAGTCAAGGGGATAGATTTACCCCTAATCTGGAAAACCTGATTGATAGGATCCCAAGCATCGAGCAAATACTGCAGTAAGTTGATCTGCTGTCTCATGCTAGAAATGCAGAAGAACTTCAGCAAGCCACAATTCCGCAGCGCGTTCACTGTAACTGGATCATGTAGGGCAATCATGTCCTCTTCTTCATGCTCTCGTTCTCGCCATGTAAGGGTCATCTTGCTCCAAGATCTCTGAAAAACAAACAAGAGAGGAGTTAGATCCTGATTTTGATGAGAAACAGGCCAAAATTCCATCAAAAAATTGTGCCACATATTCCCTTTCTGCGCCCAACGCGCCTACAGCAGTGTTCCAGGTGCATTGAATGTCAAACTGCCTTCATACAGGCCAGCATTCAATGCAGGTTTCGATACCCTGGGGGTGCGTTGATGGCAGAACGAGTCCCTCAAACCCCAGGGGCTCAGAAAAGCAGGGAATAAGGCACAAAATGCAAAAAGGAAACCATCAAATGAAAGAGCTCAAGTTTAGCTCCTACCTGGTCCAGACGGTGCCGAGAATCGTCCACAGAATCTCCCGAAATCAACTGATGAAAATCGAGGGGGAAAGCACCTCCAAAGCTCCAACAAACCAAGTTCAAATGAAATGGTAAACTGAGAGGTAAAAAACACTTTTTATTTACTTTTACGTAATTCAAAGTAAAATATTAGCATTTTAATCTCGTTTTCAAGCAAATATTGTTCATTTCTAACTAGTTTGATGAAGCAGTTGAAAATACAGTACGATCTTTGGAAGGACAAAGCTATCTATGGTAAAAATCAAAACAAGACCATCTAATCGAGCAGTTTTAGCACATAGTTAAAGCTCGTTAAAAATAAACATAAGATATGAGAAAATGTTTCCACCCGCGTTTAAGCTCGTTAAAAAATGAACTATCCCCCGGTAAATAGCCACCGTGAATGAAGCATTTCAGCCATTAAAGCCTTGGTCGTGTTTACACCGTCACCTCCACTTTTCCTTTGGCCGATCATTCACCTCCATTTGATTGTTTAACCATTTTGAGGAACAACTGCGAAGAGTGATTTCCCTAGCCATCCTTGTGACACTGCCATGATTGGAAAATTCCAAACCTTACCTGGAATCAGCTGCTACCCATTTTATCACTCGTTCCTCAAAAGGCGAGTCTTCTTTAAGCTCTTTTCAACTGACTCGTAAAATATGAAAAGATTGCCGAGTTTTGGCCTTCCAGCTCGTTAAAGCGACCGGAAGTGCTATCCCTCCTCTAGATTTTAATCTTTTTGGACCTGAGGGATTATTGCACAAAAAGATTGAGCGCTTGTTTTGTTCAGCTCGTTAAAGCTAATCGAAAATTCACCCCTTCTGTATTGTTTTATACTTTTTCGGACTTAAGGGATTAGATGACGAAAAATGAATTTCGGAGTTACCTTTACATACCTTTTCAGACTCTCTAAAAATGAAAAGGACCGAGTTATCTTGTCGTTAGACTCGTTAAAAAGATTAATAGCGACAAACTTGTCTTTAGACGAGAACGAGTTTCACTATCGCTAGGCTCGTTAAAACATAGCGATGGGTTTGCCCGAAGGGCAAACTATAGAACAAGCATATGTTATCCTCCTCAAGCTTGACAAAAATAAAGAGGTACTGGTCAGGAATGACTGGGGAAAAATTGGGAAGAAAACTCAAAGAAACTTTATTGGTAGCAAGTCGCTCTTGAACATGACACTTCCACTTCGTGCCCGAGTCGGGTTGGGTTGTTCCATTCACCGGTCACATCGCCATGGTCTCGCCATACCATCCACATTTGGGGTTAATGCTACCAATCCATCACATAAGTGTCGCCGACATGTTCAAGAGAAGTCATCCAGAAAGGCCACCTGTGTCCCGCCCACTACCATACATTATACTCCATTCTTTCATGACCGCCACCCTGAACCATATATCATCAGATCGTTTTCACCTCCATCAAAATCATTTGCTCCGTTCCATGTCATTGATGTGGGATTCATTAAGGCCCTCCTATGACGGATCAATTCTTGTCGACATCAACTCATTATCCAAGAAGTTGATCTAGGAACACCCCATTCAGTACTTTGAAGCTTGCATGCCTCAATGGCAAGTTTCTCACTTCCGGCGACAGGTATACATCAATGACCTTCGACCGAAAGATTTTGTGTGGTGTTCGACGCCAAGTCCTTTATTCACACCACGTGAATTGTACTGCAATACCTTGAGGGTCATTATCATTATCGGTGATTCCTCTCGTGCTTGTTAACAAGTTACATCAATGACTGGTAATCAAGCGATGTCTTTCCATGTTCAACTTCAAAACATTTCTCACATGGATCGACTTGTACTTCGAGTGAAGATCGGACGAGATTGAAGACCTCGGATCTAGTTTCATCCATCCGGGCTGCGATATACATTCAGGAAAATAAAGACATTGAAATGTACAACATTGCAGCACAGATAATCATCCTACCAAAAGGATGATGGCCCTATCAGAATCATCAGTCTACCATCAGACGGTTGTCTGTCCTATGTACATGAAAATGAATTTGTAAAGCTGAGCATGGGAATGCCCGCCTCAGCTAGATCATGAAAACAGTATGAAGATAATGTATTGTATTGTATCTTATTACAGGTCTCCTCCCAGCATTGAAAGAACTTCAGATCCTCCTAATAAAGCATTTCACCCGATAAACGGCCTCATACTTTAGGGGGCAACTGTTATAGACATTTTTGTGCCTTACAGCTCTAAGCATGAAATGTCCATAAACCAAGGGCTCCTAAGTCCCTAAAAGTGTTGTTCTAACTCCTAAAGGAACAAGGTCAACAAATTACAGCTTCTCCCAGAAGTTCTCCACCAGAAACTGCTCAGAACTAGTCAAATCAGGATCATTTCAGCTGCTCCACTAGCCAAGTGTGTTGCATAGCACCTAAGTCCACTAGCTAGGTGCGCTGCAACACACCTAAATGCACTACCAGGGTACATTGAGCGGGAAATGACAAGTGGCAGAGTCATTCCACGAGGTGGAGAGACAATGGAAGCTTCCAGAATCTTCTCCAATGACACTTGCCTCACTGAATTCGACCAAGGATGAGTAAGAGGCTCTCAGTCTCCAAGTGGAAGCAAGAATTGACAGAGAGAAGCCACTAATCAATTCATGAGCTGACTCATCCTCCTTGCATACATCTATATATGGATCCCTCATCCCAGAGATCCAGAGGCTGGAATTTTGCACATTGTAAGGAATTGCTGTTGGTTTTGAGATATATATCAAAGAATTGGGTGATCTATGCTTTGTTGGGGTTGAAGAAGGGACTTCTTTGCTGGGAGGTTGATGCTGGGTCAGGAATCATCGGTTGTAACTCCTCCTGGATCTTCTTGTATATCAATAAAAATATTTGAGTTTCTTCTCCATGCTTGTGTTTCATTGATGTTTGTTACATTTGTATGGTTAACTTAAATCTGATCCTAAGTTACTTATGAATATAAGCCCATGTCTTTGTATAGTTTCTTCCTTTTGTGATCTTGTAGGTACTTGGTGAAGCTGGGCAAGCAAGGGAGCAGGTAGCTAGAATCTGTCGAAGAGGAGAGAGATTGGATCGAAGGACTAGCGCAAGACACAGGTTGGTTTATCCTATTCCTCTTCGTTTATAGTTCATAAAGAAGAATACAAAAGTAGTTTTCTCTGTTTTTTTCTAAGGTTGCTGTCACACCTTAGTGGGATAGAGCAGATCTAGATAGACACTTTTCCCGATAACATTGCCTCCATAGAATTTGGTTATATGGTCTTGGAACCCATATCCAACTCATCCTTAAGAATTTTTAATATGGTGTTCACCATGACAGGACCACCACTGTACTTTTGCATGTTATGTGCACTCATCTCTAAGTCATCCCTAGTGGCCTCTTGCCTTAGCTACTCCATGTACCCATCGATCTCTAGTTGTACTTGGTTCTTGGGTCTAGCCTCAGTTAGGGAAACGATTGACAATATCCTTTGTGTTCTTAACATGACATCGAAAATCTTGTGCAACCGCACATATGAGGCCTATATGATGTTAATGAATAGGGCGAGCTACTCATAGTTCTGGATCAACATCCAAACCTTTGATTTATCTAGCTCTACCTATGGCTTCATTTTCTTTGGCAAGTGAAGTGGGACCCCTTTGTACCATATCTTTCACTTTTGCACATGGTCAATGGCAACATGTATGTTCCTAAGAGTTTGAACAAACGCTTTGCTCCACTACTGTAAGCCATGCACACAGACAACTGCTTTATGCATGGTGAAAAACCCATCATAGATATTATGCATGGTAGTCTCAAGTGTTGATACTTCAATGAGTATCACTTTCCTCATCTCTCCCATTGTAGAAACTGCGCTCTCCTCTCGAAGTTGTTATGCCTCTTGCTTGGCAGCCTGCAAGTTCTTTTCCATTTGTTCATTCTCAGCCAACAGGAACTTAAACTTTGAGCTCGTTACTCTTGCGTAGGCTAAAGTAGCATTGAAAAGGGCATCTCAATGGTTTCTAATGTCTAACACACTCACCCTTTCTTTGATGAATGTAAGGGATTCATGATCATCCAAGAAGTGCTTCCTATGCACTTGTAAAATCCTCTTTTACAACTAATCAAATGATAGATTGTACACATCCATGATCGGATCATTATCAAGGAGAATAACATCTCCTTGCTTGCTTGGTACTGGTTCTGTCACTGGAGGTGCTAAAGATTGAGAGGTGACCTCTGGTGCTTGCGACATAATATCAATGTCTTCTTTCTATGGATCCTTCTCCAACTCCATGTATGTCACTTCAATCAGTTTCTCAATCTATTGAGAAAGCTCCTGATCCTACATCTATTCACCCTCTTCTTTCACTGCAGTTGTTATGACTCCTCAACCTGTATGTGTGTTGTTTTCTCTATCATTGTGCCTTGCCTTTGTTCTTCTTCCTATTTCTGTTTCTCTTCTCTTCCTCTCCTCCTTAGCTCATGTTCTTACTTCAACTTCTTGTTCTGCTCGCTACGATCTCAGTTCTGCTACCTGCAAGCTCTCCTTTTCACTCTTCCTCTACTTTTTTGTTTGTGTTCTCTGCTTCTTTTTTCTCTTGATGCTGAAGCTATCTGCGTGAATATTGAATCCACTTTCACTCTACAGGTTTTTTCTCCCTTTATTATGTTAGAAACTTCCTCTTTCCATGATCTTGAATTGGATTGTTGTCTTCTACAACTGGTGCTAGACTTGCTGCCATGTTAGTGTTGACTCCTTTTATATGAACAATTGAGTTTCCACATATATTGGCGAGTAAACTGGTCCTTGCTCAACTACTTCCCTAATGCTTCTTTCAATGGTATCTCTTGAAGCAACTCTCTTTGGTACCATGGTACTATTACCACTAGATAAAAATGCTTCTTATGAGGCTCATCAATAGGTAAACTATATGGGTCTTAATGCCACTCTCCAGCTTATTAAAATAAATGTTTCTCACATTTAATCAAATATTTTATTATATTTTTCTTATTGAGAAGGGTAAAGGTGAGATGTTATGTCATGTGGCCTAATATGCATTAATTGTAGGAATTGGAGCATTTTTGGGCTAATTTATGTGTAGCAACTAGAAGTGGAAAAACAAGAGGCATTTAAGGAGATTTGTCTCCCTCCTTAACTACTCAAATCATTCAAATATTCCTCCAACATATCTCATCATCTCGGAATTACAAGAAGCCAAGCCCACTGAGTGACAGTGAGGAAAATTCATTCTCGAGATTGGGAGGCAAATCTCTTTTTTTTAGGAAGCTATTGGTAGTAGCTTCATTTTGTATAAATAAGAAGGCCAAGGGCCTCATTAGGACTTGAATTTTTGTTGTAGCCAAGAGGCAATTTAGATCTGAAACATTGTGACTTTTATTCTTATGTTGTATTTGACATTTTGATGATAATGAGAAGGTTTATCTTGATCCAGCATGGAGTTGACTAAGAGGGTTGAAGCTCTTGGGTTAGGGCCCAACCCTAGTAGCAGAGGTTCATCTTTTTGCACATGTATTCTTAGATTAAAATCATAGTTAATTTTTGAAGTTTCTATTTTTTTTAGTTTAACAATTATTTGAATGATTGTTTAGTCTTGTTTCCATTAGTTGAAGAAGTAGATTAGTGGTACAATAGTGAGAAAGAATACTTCAGAAAATATTGTGATAGTGGCCTCTTCCTCATCTCCCTCATGGGATCATGGTTGGAGGGCTCCACTCTCACAACCCCAAAAATAGATTTATATTTTGATCATTGCATAGCTTAGGGCTCATTGTTGAATAGATCATTGTTTATGATTTATTGGAAGCACTTGCAGTTGTAATTTTGTTTCTTGAGTTTATTGTAGTTTAAGAAGGCATTAATTTCATAGATATAGTCATTAACCATCAATAAATCGGTTTTCTCAAATTCAACTCATCTTTTCCTTGTTTATAAGGTATGCCCAAATGAAGAGAATAACATGTTTTGTTGTAGTGATTGTTGATCTCTAAGGAGAAGCTCATCCCACCAACCTCATCTAGACCTTCTCCACCTTTGGCCAAGGCATACCAACCCCTAATCCAAATTTATGTTTTGTAGCCACTGTGGACAACCACCTTGGGAAAATCCAACCATCTTGAAATGTTGGGCTGAGCCTTGTGTAATGTGCACCTACCCTGCACACTATTTCACCATTAGACATCTTTCCAACACTTCATTTCACCTTCGCTATCTTCCTATGTCCTTCAGCTAACTTCTTGTAGAAAATCAGGACATCCTATAACAGTTCCTGTAGCAGCTACAGGATCTCTTGTAGCAAATTTTTCAAACATGTTTTGAGCATAAATGATAGCCTGAGCATAGGGTAGGTCCTCCACTTGAATTCCATGCATCTTAGTGCCATTTTAGACTAGCTCTTCCATGGCTCCACTACAAATATCATATTGTTTAACTTAGAATTTACATTTCTATGTCAAAAATAAAAAAATAAAAAAATCTTTTTCTTCCATTTCAAATGTGTTAGCTAGTGCATGCATACGTCAGTCATAGAGTGATAGGATAACTTCCCATGTCCACTTAGTCCAAAGATCTAGATGATAGAATGAAAGGTTAGATTATTTCTTTTCTGAAAGAAATGTGTGTCATTTCTTAGCGAGATTATTTCATGGCATTTCATAGCACTTGGATTTCCTATAGGCAAGCATTTACTTTCTTGCATTAAAGATTAGTTGTACATTCATTGTTAGTAGTTAGACTCCTTCTAGTCAATAGAAGACTAGTTTGAAAACCCTAGTGGTATATCGCCCTAGTTAAAAAGTGAAAAGAGTATATTGTTGCATCTACTATGGATATAGCATTGTCACCTCCAAGTTTGTGTGAAACCCTACGTTGATAAAGTAAATTTGGTAGCCCTAGGAGTTGCAGCTACAAAATTTCCTATAACAGCCTGTGTTGCAACTACAACAAGCCATTGCTACATTCTCCTTCACCACCAATGCAAATAGGGGGCTTCAGCATCTCTACAACCCTTTTGCCTCTTGTCCAAAGCTCAATAGTAGTAGCAAGCATACCAAGCACCTGCACATAGGAAACAACTAGAAGACAACTATGTCAGCAAGAAGAAATCAACAAAAAAAGGACCAAAGGAGAGCACTCACCTGAAAAAGAAGCACAGCAATGTCATCCTCCACATGCATCGACTAACAAAGGTAGGCATAGGTATGGAACATCATCCAAACTCTTTCTCGAGTATGATATGATAAAAGTGTAAGGAATGTGAAAAAAGTTTTTATAAGCTGGAAGTGGCCAGTTAACTTGGTCACCCTTAGCTTGAAGACAAAAAGTGAACTCCTAGTCAACATGCCATGTTGGAATGTCATATCAAGGACCATCATTCAAAAAGGTGGTCAATTTAGTTATGTGAGTTTGGGTGATAATTACGAGGGGAGGCTGCATGATCACCAATGGTGGGCCAATAGTCCCAATGAGGAAATCCCATATTACTTCTAGCCAACACATCACTCCAAGGAATTGACCATAAATAGAAAAAATTCCAAAATTTCATGCACCCATTGTTCATTTTGAGATCAGAGAGACCGAGACCACCTTGGAGAGCCATCGAGGAAGAAAACCCTGTTTTGGCCACCCTATAGGAAACAGAGCTATAGGAAACTACAGGAAACTCAGGGAGCTACAGGAAGCAATGGAAATTCACAAGAAATCTGCAAGGGGGTGCCTAGGGTCCAGTTGGAAAACAATTCTCATCATCCAGAGCATCACAGTAAAAGGTAGATGGACCATCTCTCATGTGCTTTTGACTTGATAGCTAGGGAAGAAAGAAAGGTACAAGTCTAAAATTTCCTAGTAATTACAATACACTAGGGGTTTAGACAAAGTTTTGTGAGGCTTAAAAAATATTGGGTGGAGATAGGAAAGGGTAAAAATTGCAGTCATCCACCAAAAATTATAAACTCTCAGTCACCCTGAACTCACACTAAGGCTAGCCTACAAAACCTCCTATAGTCAACTAACCAGAGAAGAAAAATGGGAGCAGTATTCAACTAAAGAGAATCCACAAACAAATCGATGATCCACCCGCATCCCCCTATGGTATATATATTAAGGATGCATCACTAGTTGGAAATATTTGAGTTTCTTAGAAGGTATGATGATGATATAGCTCTGGAGTTTTCCATGGCACTCAACCATTAGGCTAGAACTAGTGCTACTACTATGGTGAGGGGGCTATCAATTACAATCAACCTTGAGGTGATTAACAGAGTCACCCGACTTCCTCAAGGAGTGTAATGGAGAAAGGAGGGTAAGGATAACAACACTTTTGCTAAGAAAACCATTTTCCTAGATGATGAAGAGCGAATTGAGGACAAAAATGGGGTCATAAGGGAGAGCCTTCTCAATCCTTGGAATGAGGTGAGCTATCACATTCTCAAATACATTTATTGTGAAGGGAGGCTCAGTGTAGTCTATGGATACCAATTTAGACTCCTCCATGAGTTGAGATTTGGAGAGGAGCTACCCATAAACCAAAGACTCAGTGTGCCTTATTTTTTGTTGCAATCAATGACAGACATGATCCAAAAGGTATAATAAGGGAAGCATCAGCAATTAGCACATCATGGGCTTATTAATCTAATACTAGAGGATGCCTTCAGCCAATTTTAAATTCCTATTCTATGGTCCACATTTAGAGACATGGAAAAAGAGGCTATAATTGAAATCCAAGCCCTTGAATATTACAGGGACCCAACCTCTAGTGGTGAAGAGGAGGAAGAACAAGAAGAGGAAGAAGAAGAAGCTGAGAAAGAAACATATAAATCAGAGGAGGAAGAATGAAAAGAAGGAGAAGAAGATAAAGGTGAAGAGGAAGAGTAGAAGGAAGAGGGAAACCCTGAGGAACATACCAAAGAAGGGTATAAATCTCTAAGGTTGACCCCTGAACCCACTAATAAGGAGGCAGTTTCTACCTTAAATTCCCTAGGCACACCCATAAAGTAAAAAGGGAAAAGACAAAGGCATACTTCCCTCTATTTCAAGACAAGGAGAAGCCCCAGGATCAAGTAGGGAGGCCACAAACACCCACAAAGACCCCCATAATAATTGAGGAGTCACCAAAAAAGCAGGAAGAGCTAGTTTCCTCGGGAATGAAAGTTGAAGAGGGCACATCAAAATAAGCTACCCAAAAGGCTTTCATCACCTATGTTGGGAATCCTGTCACCGGGTCAACATCAAAAAAGAAAGAGAAGGAACTTGTGAAATTTTGTCAGTTATACAAGAAACATAGAAAAAACTATAGGAAGGACAAAAAGGGTAGAGGGAAGGAAAGGAAGAAACACCACAAGTACAGGAGGGGAAAAATCCTCTAAAAACATCTGAGGGGGAATTCCAAGAGCTACAGGAGCCTAGCCCATAGCCAAATCTGAGCTCTTACTACAAGTTCATTGAGGGAGGCAGAGTAATACCACAGAAATTTGCAATCCCTCTCTTCTTTGAGCTTGAGAAAGAGAGAGGAAGGACACATCACTGGATGCAAATTGTCAAGTCAAAGAAGGTAGAAGATGTGGGCCATATGGAAGAGAAACTCCTAGAGACAGGAAAGGAGTTGAGTTAGATGAGAGACATGAAACAAATTATGAGATATCAACTACAGATAGAAAACACATGGATAAGGAGGTAGTTGCAGGAAAAAGGGAGCTAATTGGCCCCCATGGTAAGCCTCTCCATCGAGGCACTTTAGTGCAAGATTCCATCAAGATCATATGCACTATACCTCAAGGATCAATGACTGCAATTTTAGATCAGAACACGAGCACAACAAGGGACTATGCCTTTTCGAGACTATAGACAATTCATTGAACTATGTGACAAGAACACCCTAAAAGCATTAGCTTGTTGGGGCCTGACCCAAGTTTAGAGGTGAATTAGCTAAACAAATCCTGGTACTACTGGCCCTTTCGGCAACAGTCCACGGAGCGTAGACTGAGGTCTCACCCAAAGTAGTATGGGAGGGTGCTAGAACCAGGTTTCTGCACCCTGGGGATGTCTGATGGGTTCCAAGTGGTCCGTAGTTTTCACCTTGCACAAATTCGCTTTGCGCACTTATCAGTATCTCACATTCTTTGATGCTATCTTCGCGCAACCCTACTCAGGGGCCAAACAATGTTATTACCCAAGTCCTTACTAGTAGCCCAATAATAGTTGATTAACTTAGTTTATTTTTACGCTTTCAGTTATACTTAACAATATTCACAATTCATACAAGTGCATGCAATAAATAAACAATATAATTGCAAATGAGATCAAACATGTAATAACTCAGTATACATGCACAAAATTGATAACAAAGCCTTTCTTTATTAATCTTTTATCTAGATACAGATTCAACTCCATCTTGCGCACTCAGCTACATGGGTCTGTGCACTCAGTTGTGGACTCTACTAGGCCTCTGTGCACTCAACTACAGAGCTTCTTCCTACTACTACGACCCAAGATACAGTTAGACACTTTCTTTGTACTTCTATCTCATTCTATCCATTGTATTCTATCTCGATCTCCTTCTCCTTACAACTTAGAGCCTTGCTCTTATTTATACAATCCCATGGTCCATGGACCATGGGTAGGCCGACATTACATTCAAGCTTAGGGCGAAAAACCCTATGACTCTAACCTACATTCTGTGCCCACAATTCATAGGGTTTTACAATCACATCACTCGAAAATTGGGCTTTGAGCCCCAAAACACGTTGTGGGGGGATTCCATGCTCAACAGGCCCCCAACACAAACATCATGACTCACCCTCGAGTCACTCTGTCAGTGCGATGATCTTGGTGCGGAGTCCCTCCAACTATTCTCATATGGTGCTGATGTCTGGAGCACACTGAGCTATTGCTTGCTGAACCCGCTGCATCCGTTCTTCTGAGACCTTCGTGTCTGAATTGTGTCCTCACATCTGTACTGGCATCTGCTGCGTATGTTTATAGTCTCGTACCCTTTTCCGGCTCCTCGGGTCACAAAGACTATGCTTCGGCCGGTTAGTCAGATAGCTGGCCCACCCGTGTAGGGCTTCAAGTGGCTGTCGTTCACCTTTCCTAGAAAGGGTTCTCCATTTAGTTTGACTAGCTAGATGCGCCTCCGTCTGTGACCTCCTTAACCATGTATGGTCCCAGCTAGTGCATTCTAAATTTTCTTGGAATTTTTTCAAACTTACTATCATACAGCAACACTAAGTCGTTTACCTTGAAGGTGCACAACTTGATATGGTGGTCGTGCTAAGCTTTTTCACGATGCTTTTGTACATGCTGATGAAACCCAGCCAAAAACTGTTCTTCCTCAAGTTCTTCCAATTCTGTAAGCCTTTCCTCCAGAGCTTCGCGCTCCATCATCCTTGTGAGCACTGCTATGCGCAGACTAGGTACGATATATTCCATTGGCATGACAACTTTCATGCCATAAAATAACCGAAAAAGGTGTTTGTCCCATCAGTTTCTTGCACGTTGTCCTGTAAGCCCATAGCATGCCAGGTACGCACAGGTACCATTCATTTCGTTGTGCGTTGCACACTTTGGTCAGTGCAGTCTCCAGTATTTTGTAGAATGCCTCTATTGTCCCATTAGCTTATCGGTGGTATGGTGTACTTTTCTGATGATACACTTGGAACTCTTCTATGAGCACGCTGATGGTTTCATTCAAGAAATGTGTTCCGTGATCACTCATTAAGATTTTCAGACAGCCAAATTGGGTCAACACATTTTCCAACAAAAACTTCACAATTGTAGTGGCCATGTAGTATTTGACTGGCTGCACTTCTGCCCATTGTGTCAGGTACTCCGTCATGGTGATGATGTAGTGCACACCCATATTTCCTTGAGGTTTGATCGATCTCACAAAGTCTATTACTCATTTTTGAATGACTGCAGTGTCATTTGTGGATTTAATGCCATATCGCCCCTTCGCAATGTTTTTCTGGTCCTTCGACATATATTGCAGGCCTTACAATGCACTTTCAAATCCTTGTGTAGGGTTGGCCACCATAACCCTACGTGAAGAATCTTTTGTGCGGTCGTGCATCCTACATAGTGTCCTCCTGCAGTGCCCCCATGTGCTTTCATGAGGATCTGACTTCGTTCAAAGTCAGGTATGTATCTTCACAATATCTCATCATTTCCCATTTTTTTATAGGTGCCCCACGATGACAGAAAAATCCACCATGTGCACCACCAATTCCTTCTTCTGTTGGACGGAGTATTCCTTTGGTGCAGTCCTTGTTGTCAAAAAATGGATTATAACTTCGAAGTGCCCATCCGCGATGTGCACCCCAAAGAGTTGTGCATTAGGTAGTCCCTCCTCCAAATTAGTGGGTTCCTCACCCATCTCAATTCACGACAAGTGATCCAGTCCCACGTTCAGGCATCCCGGATTTAATACGACCTCAAAATCATATTCGTGGAACAATAAAAGCCACTTGCATATGTGCATCCCCAACATAGGCTTATTGACCAAGTATTTCAGTGGGGAATGGTCGGTATACATCCTGAAATGTCCTCTGAATAAATAGTGTTGGTATTTTTGGAGTGCGTACACCATCGCCAACCCCTCGCGCTCGGTGGTGGAATAGTTCTTCTTTGCTTTGGACAACCTCCAACTTGAAAACATGATAGGGTGATCCAAGTCTTCCCTGTCCTCTTGTGTGAGCACTTCTCCTAGCACGATACACAATGCATCAACATGGACATGAAACTCCACATCCCATTTTGGGAAGACCAAGATTGGAGTGGAGGCCAATTTCCCCTTCAAGACGTTCAAACTTTTCATACAATCATCATTCCAACAAAATGTAATTTCCCTTTACAATAATTTTTCCATCAGCATGGTGATTTGGGTATAACTTTTCATAAACTTTCTGTAGTATCCAGTGTGTCCCAAGGTAGCGCACAACTATTTAACACTTTACAGTGCTTCAAAATGTAGAATAATGGCAATATTCGTAGGGTCCACCATCAGTCCTTGTTTGTAGACTGCATGTTCTAGCAAGTTTCCAAAGGGAACGAGGAATTTGCACTTCTTAAGGCTCAACACAATTTGGTGTCAGCGGAAAGTATCCAACATCAATCATAAGGTTGCTACACTGTGCTTAACTAATCCAAAGATAGTCCAATCATCCAGATAGACCTCCAAGAACTTGTGGATGTATTCTTTGAACGCAGTAACAAAGATGCATGAAAAGATGGTTGGCATGTTCTTCAATCCACACGGCATAACAGTGTATTGAAAGAAGCCCCATTCCATTGTGAAGGTCATTTTTCTCCTGTCTTCTGGCGCGATCTTGATTTGATGGTACCCTGAGAACCCATCTGTGAACAAGTATGCTTCCTGGCCGCCAACATTTTCCAGTACTTCATCTATGAACAGTGTCGGGAATGGATCATGTACATAGGCATCATTCAGCTTCCTGAGGTCCAAGTATATTCTTATTTCACCCTTCTGCTTTTTCTCCTACACGACCATAGGACTCACCCAATCAGATTCTTCCACTGGTTCAATAATTCCGGCTGTTAGAATTTTGTCTAATTCTTCGTAGACCTTTTCCTTATATTTCATATTCAAGCAGTAAGGCCTCTTCTTAACCGGCTTCGCATCAGGTTTCAAGGTGACATTCATCATTCCTATGTCGCCAACAATCCCTTTTAAATCCATAATTTTGGTTGGGAACAAGTCTTGGTATTCGTGGAATAAATCAGCGACCTTATCCACCATGGCATCATCCCAATAGTCTCCAAGTGTGGCATACTTTAGTTCCGCCTCTGTTCCAATGTTTACCTGCTTCATTTTTAGTGACGTGGTGATGTTGGGATCCTCAATCAATGGTCCTCGAACCTCACAAAAACCTTCCCTTTCTGGAATGTTAATATTTCGTGGGTCCTCATTGTCCTCATAAACAGTTTCACTGTAACACTCCAGCGCACAGCCTTGTTGTGTTGCCCATTCTGGCTGAAACACTTCCATTGGCTCCTGGGGTATTTTGAAGATAACTACTTTTACTGCCTATAGCACATCATCAATAGTATCCTACCAATGATATTCAAATGTGAAAGTTAACATAAATCCCTCGTGAAAGATATCCCATTTTATCATACCATGGCAGAGCTCCATCTCAGTATACCAATTAAAGGGTATGACATTCAGGGTATGATAGAACAAATGCACCCATTTAGGCTATGGCTCTTCCCTGTAGACCTTTTTCCGTTTCATGAGGTGTGTATGTGGATCATCCCATCCGTCATACCTGTCTTCTAGATGCATCTGTGGTTTCCCAAATCATTGGTGCATCATCCTTATACATTCACGCCACTCCTCAAAGCTTCTCTGATGCGTACCCCACCACCTTGTGGGCGTAGCGCACAGTGCCCATTTTAGAGCATCGAACCGCTATTGTTCTCATACTGCGCTTTCAAATTTTTTCAGGAATTCATCCACCACTATCAACCCGTCATACATAGCCATATCCCTTACCTATATTGTCACACAGTGTAATGATCTTACCATCATGTTGCAATTGAGCATGGTTACCTCATGTAGTTGGTTCTACCATCGTTTTTTTCTTCATCCAAACTTGATGTGCAAGAGCTTTCGCGCTCCCATGAAATCTGGCCATCCGCTGTAGGATTCACCCAATCCTGTTCCCGAGTGGTTATCTTGTAGATATAGTCTAGCTCATCATCGCTCTCATCGTCGCGCATTGGCTCTGTGTAGCGCGCTCCTTCTGCAGGGTCTAAAGGCACCACTACGCGTAGTGACTTCTTCTCAAAAATCATTTTTCTCTTCTTTAGATTTATCACTCCATTCATATTAGTGGCCCAATATAGTCCCAATAACACAAGATAGGGATTGTTGTCATCGACAATCTCTATCACCTCAAAATCTGCAAGTGCACTCGCACCTTCGATGTCTACCATTATGCCCTGCAATCTTCCCATTGGTAGGATCTTCTGCTGGTTCATCATTCACAATTGAATAGGAGACCATTGTAACACAGGCCTGCCCATGTGCTCCCAAGTACTCTTTGGCATCACATTTGTTTCTGATCCTACATCCAGAATCACTTGATCCATTTCATACTCCCTGATCTGTCCAGTCAATCTCATTTCCCTTCCTGTTCATGATGTATGTTTCCCAAGTTTCTCGACTACACAAGGTTCTCCTGACCCAGCGCACCTAGTGATAAGTTCATGCAGTCCTTTCATAGCCTTGCAGTTGCACAATAGTTTCATACATGTCTCCAGAAAGGTATTGATCATTGAAGGATTCATCTCCAGCTCTAGTTGATCCTTACTACTTGAAGTGGAGGCCTCTGTGAAGCTCTTCTTAGCTTCCATGAATGTCTCCTTCGTGCGCTCCAAATCAAATTCAAGGTCCTTTGTAGGAGCCTTGCGAATCCACGCACTTTCTTCAGGTTTCTTACCTTTTTCATCTCCTATTGTGATACCACTTTGGAGCACTATGTTTACATTCAAGTCCTCTTTGCGTGACTCAGACTTCATTATTTGCAAATTCTGAGTCAGGGGAGGCTAGAGTATCCCTTTATCACACAACCTCGCTATCAGTGTAGGGTATTCCTCTGTCTTATGATCAAACTAAGTACAATATAAACATGACACTCTCGTTAGATTTGTACAGTCATGGGCATAATGCCCTGCCCCTCCACAATTGTAACAAATCAGCTGTCTGTGACCCATTCTTGGTCCCATTCCACCTCGACCTCATCCTTGCCCCTGAAATTCAGCGTGCATCATTCCCGCATTTAGATTGAGAGCTCGCGTTTCTATCTGCACTATGTAGGTAGGGGTTTTATCCATCATTAGTTCATAGCTCCTGCAATTGCACCATCATGGCCTATCGACCTACAAAAATTACAAAACAATTACTAGGACATCTGCGTATACTTCTGCAATAGATGACAATTATCCGTAGGATCTTTTCCTCCTATCTCAAAAATCGCGCACCATAATGCAGGTGCTGCACTCAGTCCTACTTGTGCCTCTAGTCTTAATGGCATCATCCTTTCTCCTACAAAGTAGTTCGTGAAGACTAGACAATGATCCTTGTCATTCCCCTGGCCTTTTCATTTTATACACCATACCTCCTCACATGCCTCTGGCTGAGTTGTCTTGTCTTGTTTCAAAATTTGCATTTCCAAAAACAAATTTTTTAGTTTTGCATGGATTTGTTGGACTCCCATGCTAGGATCTTGTATTGGAATCTCATGTAGTCTCATTGCAATCTCCAAAGCTTCGGCTTGGGTGGATAACTTCTGCTATAACAGTCATCCTTAGATGTGGTGTTAGTGACTCTACAAACCATGTGTAGTGTTGCCCAACTTTCAAGGTCATGTTGGCTTTGCGAATCATACTCTTCAGTCTCTGATCAAGATCCCATGGGGTCTCACCTGAAAGTATCGCGATCTCCTTAAACCTGATAATCGATTGTGTCTTTGACTTTGGCCTGCTAAATTCCCTATTCAGCGCATCTTGGATATCTGTGATCCCCGCATTTGGATGGTAATTAGAATGCTTAATGTACCATGCTAGTGCATGATCCTACAACGTGCTTACCAACATTTCCTTTTTTATATTGTCATCCACGACTCCTTGTGCTTTCCATATGGCCCTTACCACGAACCAAAATTGGTCCGAATCTTCGTTCCCTACTCCCCTGAATACCGACAATTTTATCGCGCTCGCCATATTGAACTGTGGTACTGGCAGAGGTGGTGTGGGCAGATATGGAGGTGAAGATGGTGAGAATGGTGGTGGTGTAGGTGGGGGTGGTATGCGCAGAATTTGCTTCCTTATCAAACTGATCGTGCTCCTTGGAGAAACTTTCGCGAGCTCTTCCTCACTTTCCTACTGAGGTGAAATCAAGGGGCCATTTTCTATCTCTGTGCTACCTTCATTTCTATAGATCCTCCCGCTTCATCCAAGTGTTCAATGATTTAATGTACTTAGTTCACGATCCTTTGAGAAGCGTTGTTCCACCTCACTGTAGCTGGCTGTCATATCTACCGTGAACTCAGTGATAAACCCTCCTATAATTCGATTGAGCTAATCGTCCACAGTGCGCGCAATCTTATCTTCTGATGCTTCTAGTCTCCACACTAATTCTAGAGTCCACACAATCGTTTTGTCGAGCCTACACCTTCCCTGACTGTCTGCTAGCTTCAATATCCACTCATATAATTCAGAGCGGAAGGATGCAAATAAAATCTCATGGAGTTCCATATATAAGTTGTGCTCCAACCACTATTCTTTTGATACTCGTGGATTCCTATTTTCCTGCGCCGCGAACTCGTGAATCTTTCTGTCTAACCACCCTTCAATTTTTTTCTTTGTTGGATTCCAGTGACACGACATCAAACATCCCTTATGCAAATCCCAGTCCCAACAATAGAACCATTTGTTGGCTTGTTGGGGCCTGACCGAGGCTCAGAGGTGAATTAGCCAAACAAATCCCAGTACTACTAGCCCTTTCGGCAATAGTCCGCAGAGTGCGGACTAAGGTCTCACCCGAAGTAGTATGGGAGGGTGCTAGAACCAGGTTTCTGCACCCTGGGGATGTCTGATGGGTTCCAAGTGGTCCATGATTTTGACCCTCTGTGCACGTCCCTATGCGCACTTATCAGTATCTCGCAGCCTGTGATGATGTTTTCACGCAACCCTATGCGGGGGCCGAACAATGTTATTACCCAAGTCCTTACTAGTAGCCCGATAATAGTTGATTAACTTAGCTTATTTGTATGCTTTCAATTATACTTAATAATATTCAAAATTCATACAAGTGTGTGCAGTAAATAAACAATATAATTGCAAATGAGATCAAACATGTAATAACTCAGTATAGATGCACAGAACTGGTAACAAAACCTTTCTTTATTAATATTTTCTCCAGTTATAGACTCGAATCCACCCTACGCACTCATCTGCAAGGGTCCGCGCACTCAGCTACAAACTCTACTAGGCCTCTGCGCACTCAACTGCAGAGTCTCTTCCTACTACTACGACCCATGATACACTTAGACACTTGCTCTATACTTCTATCTCATTCTATCCATTCTATTCTATCTTGATCTCCTTCTCCTTACAACTTAGAGCCTCACTCTTATTTATACAATCCCATGGTTCATGGACCATGGGTAGGACGACATTACATTCAAACTTAGGGTAGACAGCCCTATGACTCTAACCTACATTATGCGCTCGCAATTTGCAGGGATTTACAATCATATCACTGGAAACTTAGGCTTTGAGCCCCAAAACATGCTGTGGGGGGATTCCATGCCCAACAGAAAGATAAGGCCAAGATATCTGAATTTTACCTACACAACTTGGCCTTAACATATTTGAATGTGTCTAACCGCAATGCGAAGATGAGGGATTTAAAAGTAATGGCCCTTTCATCATGGATGAGTCATAAGGAGGCCATGGCTAAGGAGGTGAAGATAAAATTGGAAAAATAGGAAGGGGAGCCCCTTTACATAAGAGCGAAACAAATAAATTCCATGGTTGTCATTCGCAACATCATCTCCAATGATACCAAAATTTCACCAAGATACCTAGCTACACAAGAATAGGCCATCACCCACTTTGAAAACACCTTGAGGTTGTTGGGAAATGAAAGCCAACAAACATGCCAGAGGAGATGGAGCAACCTACCACACAGTCTAAGGATAAGAGAGTACTATTCCCGTGAGAGGTTGAGGAATGCACTAGAAAGGACGCCATTGTATAAGAATTCCATGCAGAGACTAAAAATCAATTGTATTGGCTTGAAACTCAGTCCACCCTTGCTATTCGGTCTGTCAGAAGGTAGGAAGGAAGAAGAGGAAAGAAAGAAGTGGGAAGAAATAAAGAAACATGAAGGGTTATATCCTCAAGAGGAAACTCCATCAATAAAGGGGACCCCATGAGCCTTCCTAACCATTCCCATGACCAATCCTTGGGTTCCACTATGTTTTATACCATTAAACCCCTAGAAACTTCTTTGATATAGATAAGGGTGTGCTTGGGAGGCTCTAGACACTCCCACATCAAGGAATGTGTGCCTCTGGGGACTTTTCTCCCCAGACCTGTGATTGTGATTCCATGATCTGTGCCACTTTTCAAGCATAAAATCAAGCTCACTGCCTAGAAACCCTTATATCTTTTAAAATCCATAATTTACAAGACAACAAGACTTGCAAGCCAAAAACTGACTCGAGGAATATGCCTTACCATCCCCAACCAAGACTGATATTCTGTTAAACACTTGGCATCAATGTAATCTACAGGACATGAATACAAGACAGGGCATAAATTATTGATAACTCATATGAGACTTGATAAGAAGGATCACCACCCTCTTCCCTTAACTGTTTTGACATCAATTAGGTATTTCATCAATTACCCTTTTAGTTACAAGTAAATACATGAATTAACCATGACTATAAATAGTCACATAACCATTTTTATAACTAACATTAAACCATGTAAATAAAAATGAGATAAAAATAATTAAGGCCACACAATAACAAGTACAAAAGCAAGAGAACTTATATTTTATTAAACAAAGGCAAGAGCCGACTAGGTTTCGGGACTTCCACGTACCATCCAACAATAGACATGGCTGAACCAAATATTTCTTTCAACCATTCAACCCCATACCACATTCCAAGAAGAAATGTGGGATCTCATGGATAAACCAATCCAAAAACAACCAACTGAATCCAGAGGTTAAACCACTTCCACCCTCAGCAAACTGTGATCTCACCAAAACTGGCACCAAGATCACAAAACCGACACCGAGATCACAAAACCAAACCAAACTTGGAATTCCTCTGGACTCCTTCACTATCCTTGAGAAGTTTTCTATCTCCTTGTTTCTCAAGCTTTACCAAAATCCACACTAGTGATGAGCCTCAGTATTGAAACAAGAATTTTGAAACTCCCAAGGCTACCAACTTTAATTATCAACCCAGGATTCGTAAGAACTTAAGAGGTATCGGCACTATATGTGCAGCATACAATGTGTCCTTCCTTTGTTGTCATGATGTAATGGAGTGCATGTACTGAAGCCAAATACTAAACTAATTGCAGAAAATGAAATGTTCAAAATGGAACCTTAACCTATTGCAAGAAAGAAAGTACAAGGAAAAAGACTGAAATCAAATGCTAAAACACACCATTTTCTAACTAACTGCTAAGAGGCTTTGCTTCAAAAGAATGCTAAGTTAACATGTATGCAATCCTACTGTCCTGAGCATGCATATTCAAACCATCAAACCTTCTACTTCTATGAATCTAAATGAATAAAATAAATATGTTTTTCTTTTTGTCTTTTTTTATGTGAGAGTGTGAAAGCTAATCTCTTTTGGTTATGTGGCAGGTGGCTTGGAGATGATGGTGAATGGTAAGAAGGCTTGGAAGACAAGTAGGGACCCTTTTCTAGCTTTCTAGAGGCTTTTTCCTCAATTTGGCCTCAAAACAGGCTACGACAGGAAAACCTACAGGATCCCTTGAGAACCTACAAGATACAGCCGAGAGCAAATGGATGGATTTTGAAGGTGATGGAAAGCTTAGGGAAGGTGGTTGGTGGATGGAATGAGGCAAGGGAGTGCCTAGGACCACTTCAGAACTCAAAACCAAAGTTGGGAGATGGATGGATTTGCTCAAAAATCTTGGAGACGTTTCCTTGTGAAATGATGAAATTGATGAGGGTTTAGTGAAAGAAAGTGAGGACCATGGGTCGATGAAGTTGGGATGAGGTTGTTGACTATGAAATCTCTTTGTACTCCTGAAACACCTGCATTGCATAAAAAATTGACACTTACCAAAAAATAATGCAAGCAAGAAGAATTACAATTATCTATAGGAAACTAAATTTCATGAGCTAGCTATCTACTTCATGCATGAGGAAAACTTTGTAGAATGATATAAAATATTGATGAAAACTAATGTAAGGCTGAAGATAGATGAAATGGAAATCAAATCCAAAGCTTGAAAACAAGAAAAATGCTGACCTAAGTGTGAAGAGAGAGAGTTAAACTAGTCTTTATGGAATGGAGGTCAAGTAGAGGACTAATCCCAGCTTCAATGATGATTTTTCTCAATTTGGTCTCAAAACAGGCCTTCCTACAGGATGCTACAGTGATTTACTACAGGATATAAAAATTTACTATAATTCATCGAATGACCAAGAAAATCAAACCCGAATTGGATGGGACAATTATTTTTATTAACTAGGATGCCTTAGGTCCCCATTCAAAGTGGAATCACTAAAAAAGACATTTGTTAACCCATGCTAAAAATTAGAAAAACATTACTATTCGAAAATCTAGAAATTCGTGAACTAGTGAGCTAGTAAATATAAAAAAATACCTAACCAAATTAAGTGAAAATGCAATGGGGTAATTTTTTTTATGAACGAGAATGTTTTTTTGATCTAATGAAAGTGTAACCAACTTGATTGAATCTTGTTAGAATGCTTTAAAAAATAGCAAAAAAATATTTTTCTAAGCTAAAAAGGACGTCCAACAATGTAAATTTAGGAATACGAAGACTAATCCAAGAAGCTCAATGATTTCTATGAACTTCCAAATATTTTCCAAGGATGAAATAATTATTTTGATCCTGCAAAAGAACTTACATCAACCATTTAACTCAATCCTACACCAAGAGATGGTTAATCCTAAATGCAGAAATAGAAATGAATAAAAACAAGAGATGCGTGTGACTAAGAAGTAAAAAGAAAGAAAGAAAATGATACAAAAGGGCTCTAATGTTCCTGGGATGGCCAAGCCCAAGGAAACTCAGAGACCTATGGAAGAGAATAAGATTTAGAAGTTGAACATGATACCAATATTTATTATTTTCATCAATAAAATTACATCCCTACAAGAAAATACAATGGAGTTGCAAAACTATGAGTTCTCTCCACAATAACACTAATGAAAATATCTCCCCAGAGGAAAATTTGACTTGGTACTTATAAAAATGATTAAGGATCATTCCCCATGAATGGAGGAAGCTTTCCCCACCAAAATCACTTGATTAGTGGATCTAGTCCCCAATACTAGGAATCTTCATTAAATGGTAGAGAACACATTCCTAGATTTTCTCAATCATTCCATAGAGGCAAATTCGACTTGGTACTTATAAAAAATGATTAGGAACCATTCCCCATAAATGGAGGAATATTTCCCCACCAAAATCCCTTGATTAGTGGATTTGGTGCGCAATACTAGGAATCTACATTAAGCGGCAAGGAACACATTCGTAGATTTTCTCAATCATTGGAGTTCCACAATCTATGTCATAATTCCGTGATATCTTGTTGATTTATTATTTATTATTGATCCTCCTGTAGTATGGACCAAGTCCATAAATTATCTCCTCCTCCAAATCTTCATAATCTGCCCAATATTCTCATAATATTCCAGAAAAATAAATAATATTAGGCACAAATATCCAATTATTCATAAACCTTCCTAATGAATATATTAAAGTTAAAAATAAATTATCTAATGCAAAAAGAGAGGTTTAATGTGCTAAAGGATGGCCATAGGCCTTAATTTATTATTTAATTGAAAGGTATGGGGTTTAATTTATGTTTAATTTAGAGGCCCATCAACTAGATCACTAGGCCCTAAACCAAGACACCAACCTTAGGATTTACCATGTATCTCACCAAAATTGGTCAAGGGATTCCTAGGCCTTTAGAAATTTTCCTCAAACCACCTTTGCCTCGGATTCTAAAACCATCTAGAAATTCTAAAGCTCAAAACTGAGAAAAAACTCCCATCACACCATGGCTATCTGGAAAAAGGCAAAGAAAGGCTGAAAACCATTGTTATAACCTAGCAAGACCATGCCACCAACAACCAGAGAACCAAATACCAACACGCAAAGTCATGCATGTCAAAACCAACTAGGAAATCACACACGTAGTATGTTACCTGTAAGTATTCCTACTGAAGTTGTTTGATCCTACTCTTCCTTGCATTATATTTGCTTTCCTTCCCTTTCCTTGTCCTCCCTTTGTTTTTTTCCCTTCCTTGCTCCGAAACTAGAAAGCTCCAAGAAAACTCTAAGTGTTCAAGAGTGTGAGAGAGAGAATAATGAGAGAGCTCCAAAACTTAACTGACCAAAATCCATTAACTGATCCTCATAAGCCTTTTTTATCAATGATGCCTCTATTTTCTTCAATTTCTATTATTTTCCTTCAATTTCCTCCTCACATGCAACCTGTGACCTTTCACCTTCCTTTTCTCTTATTTTCCTTTATTCTCATAAATAAATGTGCAAAATACCTGTTGGGTAGCGGAGGCCCCACGTAATAGTTTTGGTGCTCAAGGCCCACAATTTTGGGTAATAGTATGGTAAAGGCTCCATGAGGTGCGCGAAGCGCGAATTGTAATGAGTCAAGTCAAAGGGTTGTCCGCCCGAAAATAATGTAAGAAAATACAAAGTGAGTCATTGATGAGCCTCACAAATGGGTAATTATATGGGCTCATTTTACCTCCTAACCTAGTCAAATCAACCATTCTCTTAGCTTATTGTATGATTTTCTGATTATATTTATGCATATAGAGTGAGTTGAGCTACTTATGATGCCATGTGGTCTAACATGTGTTTAATGCAGATTATTGATGAATTTCGAGGTCAAAGTCAAGGATCCAATGGCCAAATGACAAAAATAACTTGAAGAAGATAGAGATGACTTATAGGATGGAATCCCCCTCATTCATTACTCCTCACTTTGGATTCCCCTTCATTCAGCTCGGAGTACAAGCAGTCGAATCATGCATTAGAAGGCAGCCGAGCAAGTGGAGGATGACTAATAGTTATCTCGAGTTTTGGGAGCCAAGCCTCCCTGATTTTAAGGAAGCTGTTGGTAGCTTCAAATGTATAAGTAGAGAGGCCTAGGGACTCACTAGGGTCAGATTTCTTGCTTATGTAAACTCTGCTCAAATTTTGAGTTTATTATTTTGTGACAGTTTCACATAAACTTGCTAATGAAGATGGAACCCTTTTCGAGCTAGCACTGAGTTACCTCAGAGGGCTAAAGCTCTTGGGTTAGGGCCCAATCCAAGTAGCCAAGCTTCTCTTTACTTGTATTTGTATGCTTTACTTCATTTTGTAGATTAATTTGCTGCTAGATGTATTTCTTTCATGGTTAAGAATAGGTTGCTTTTGATGATTTAGTAGTTTGCTTCCATTTGTGCTTTCTGAAGTAGGTTGAGTAGCGATTAGAAAATATTCAAAAGGCTAGCAATAGCTCCTTGGTCTCTCTTCCTCCCTCAGGGACCATGATTTGAGGTGAAAACCCTCTTGCTGTCCCATAAACACATATTTTCCTCTGTCATAGGACTTCTAGTGTTTGTAGCTTTTTAATAGGTTAATAGTCCAGTTTTTCTTTGCTTCAGATATTCCTTGTCATGTTCACTTCTTGATTTACAATAGTCTTCTTTCATGCTTTCCTTGTGTTTGGTGTGGAGCCTGATTATCTTCTATATTCAAAGGTATCGCCACATTGGACCCCAGTTCGAAATGGGGTGACAATTGCGCCCGTAAAATATTCGTTGCAGGGGTGGTCCAGGGGGGGCGGCTACGACCATTGGGGAGATCCCCCCTAGTGGGGGGTTTCAAGGGTAGCGCCCCCCGAAGCTAAGAATAAATGTAAAATTTTCTTGTAAAAGTATAGTAATTTATAATCAATCTGGGCCGTTCATTAGGCAGAGATCTGATGGTAGAAGTTATGTTTAATTTAGGGTATTTTTCCTTGGAAGGCAACCCCTCACTATATATGAGGGAATTGTATTTCATCTATGTAGATCTATATTCTGAGTGAGAAAGAAAGAGGAGATTAAGACTGAAGAAGGTGTTACAGCAGATATGTTGTAGGTTGTATCTCTTCAGTTTGCTGGATAATATAAAACAAAGGACTGGTTGTTTCTCCGTGGACGTAGCCCAAACTGAGTGAACCACGTATATATGTGTCTCTCTTATTTTATGCGTTTTCGATGTTTATATTTCTACAATATTTTATGTGTTCCATTTCTCCATAATATATAATTTTCTAACACCTTGCTTGCAGCATTTCTCAGCATTTCCTTTCATAGGTCATAGTTTAGATCATGTTAATGCAAAACTCTGTTTTTCCTAAATGCACTCATTTCATTGTTTGCTTGATCTTATTGGTTAATTGTCAGTTCCTTTGTAGCAGATCTCTTCCAGCAGTAGGTCAGCTTATCAACAATCACACCATCCATCTGATCTAGGCCCTATATGTCTTCCCAAACCTCACCTCAATTTTGCCTTAGTTTCCTGCATTTTCCATAGAATTTCTTCCTCTCTCCTTGACCCAGTCATCCTTCTCTCTCCTGGTGGGCCATGGTAGACCTTCTGTGCCCTAACACCTCACTCCAACCTTATTCCACCTTTTCCACCCACTCTTACACCCTCAAAGTAGCGGAAATTTCTCTCGGCCTCTTCCTATAGGCCTCCTGTAGTTTCCCTGTTTTTCACCTGTAGTTTCCTTATGTCCTCCTGTAGTTTTTCCTGTAGGCTTTCTTTTGAAGGCCAAGTGTGGAAAAATCCTCCAAAAGGCCACCTAAGACCTCCTAGGACCCATCCACACCATCTTCCATCCTTCCAAGCTCCAAAGCCACCCTTTACCTCCACCTGTTCACTGCCACACTCACACACAATAAATTAAATGCATGTCAAATTCACATAAAAATACATAAAAATCCAAAAATATGTTTTTTGCTTATTTACTTCCAGAAATAGCATGGTTAGATGTTTTTTGCTTCCTTGAGTAGGTAATGGCATTGCTTTCATGGTTTTCATAGTGTTTTTTGGCAAAAGTAGAATTAGCTTGTTAATTAGGGTTTACTAGGTCTTGCCTTACATTCCAGTCTTTTTCCTTTCTGCAATTAGAATAGCCTCAGTAGAGTAATATTTCTTTCTTTCATCACACTTAGAGCTTCTTCTGAGATCTATAGAAGTTGGCTTGAGCTCCTAGTGATCTTGCGCCGGTTGACCAAGTGACAACCCATAGTAAGAGCTAGTGCTTGTGCATACAACGCCGACACTTCCAAGTTTGTTATGAACTACCGGGTTGATAAAAATAAAGTTGGCAGCCTAGGAGTTGCAGCATTCTTACTGCAATACTAGCACTCACCACCTTTCAGCACTGTTTCTAGGGAAGCATCAAAGTATTCTCTGATTACTGCTTTCTTCTATTTCCTATTGCAACATTCTGCTAATAGTTTATTTCAGCAAAAGTAGAGGGGTCATTTCTTTTCTTTTAGTTCTGCATTTCCTTGCTTTCCTTCTCAATTCTGCAAATTTCATTTCAGCAAAAGTAGACTAGTCATTTATTTTTTTCCATTATGCATTTCCTTGCTTTCCTTTTCAATTATGGAAATTTCCATTCAGCAAGTTCATTTCAGCTAATTTCAAATTGTTTTGTTCAATCAAATTTCAGTTTCTACAGGTACTATCAGTGTGGGGGAAAAAACAAAAACCAACCAAAAAGATTTCCTTTCATACCTCATAGGAATAGAGATAACTCAGGAAATTTTTTGTCAAACACCCCTGGTGAGCTCCAGTATTGCAGAAATAATGTTGCAACTCCTGGGCTGCCTACTTTACCCTTATCAACCCGGTAGTTCATAACAAACTTGGAAGCATTGGTGTTGTATGCACAAGTACTAGTTCTCACTGTAGGTTGTCACTTGGTCAGCCAGGGCAAGATCGCTAGGAGCTCAAGCCAACTCCTATGGATTCCAGAAGAAGCTCTATATGTGATGAAAGGAAAGAAAAATAGATGCTATTCTAACTGCAGAAAGGAGAAAGACTGAAATGTAAAGTAAACCTAGTAAACCCTAATTAACTAACTATTCCTACTTTTGCAGAAAAGACTATGAAAACCATGAAAGGAATGCCATTACCTACTCAGGGAAGTAAACAACATCTATCTAAGTTATTTATGGAAGTAAATAAGTTAAAAACATATTTTTGGATTTTTATGTGAATTTGACATGCATGTATTTTACTATGTGTGAATGTGGTAGCGAATAGGTGGCGTTGGAGGGTAGTTTTGGGACTTGAGAGGATGTACGATGGTGTGGAAAGGTCCTAGGAGGTCTCGGGTGGCATTCTGGAGGCTTTTTCCACACTCATCCTTCAAAAGAAAGCCTACAGGAAAATCTACAGGAGGACATAGGAAATCTACAGGAGGAAAATAGGGAATCTACAAGAGGCCTATAGGAGGAGGCCAAGAGAATTTTTCACTATTTTGAGGGTGTGAGAGTGGGTGGAAAAGGTGGATGAAGGATGGAATGAGGTCTTAGGGTGCCTAGGATTTACCAAGAATCACCAGGAGAGAGGAAGATGATTGGGTTTGCTCAAGGAGAGAGGAAGAAGTTCTATGGAAAATGTAGGAAACTAGGGCAGAATTGAAGTGAGGTTTGGGTGACCTATAGGGAATGGATCAGATGGAGGATGTAATGGCTGATAAGCTGGCCTACTGCTAGAAGATATCTATTGTAAAGGGATTGGCAGTCAACCAATAAGATCAAACAAGAAATGAAATGAGTGCATCTAGAAAAATAGAGTTTTGCATCAAACTGGTCTAAACTATGATCTATGAAAGGAAATGCTGAGAAATGTTGCAAGAAAGGAAAGAATGAAAGAAGACTATTCCAAGTGAATAAGTGAGCATGATCAAGAAGATCTAAAGCAAAGTAGAACTGGACTACTAACCTACTAAAAAGCTACAAACACTAGAAGTCCTATGAATGAGGAAAATTTGTGTTTTTGGGGTAGCAAGAGGGTCTTTGCCTCAAATCACGGTCCCAAAGGGAGGAAGAGAGGCCAAGGCACTATTGCTAGCCTTTTGAATCTTCTCTTTATCACTACTTAACTTGCTACAGAAAGCACAAATGGAAGCAGACTACTAAATTATCAAAAGCAACCTATTCTTAACCATTAAAAGAAATACATTCAACAACAACCTAATCTACAAACTGAAATAAAACATACAAATACAAATAAAGAGGAGCTTGGCTACTTGGATTGGCCCCAACCCAAGAGCTTCAGCCCTCCGAGGTAACTTAGTGCTAGCTCAAAAAGGATTCCACCTTTATTATCAAAACAATAACAACATTACATGAAACTCTTTACATAAGAAAAAATCCAACAAAAATATGACCCTAGTGAGGCCCTAGGCCCCTCTACTTATACAAATGAAGCTACCAACAACTTCCTTAAAATCAGGGAGGCTTGGCTTCCAAAACTCGAGATAATCATCAGTCATCCTCTACTTGCTCGACTGCCTTCTAGTGCATGATTCGGCTGCTTGTACTCCGAGCTGAATGAAGGGGAATTCGAAGTGAGGAGTAATAAATGAGGGGGATTCCCCCCTATAAGCCGTCTCCTTTGTCCACTTCAAGTTATTGCTACCATTTTTCCACTAGATCCTTGACTTTGACCAAAAAATTCATCAATAATTTGCATTAAACACATGTTAGACCACATGGAATCATAACTATCTCAACTCACTCTATAAGCATAAACATAATCAGAAATCATATAATAAGCTAAGAGAATGGTTGATTTGACTAGGTTAGGAGGTAAAATGAGCCCATATAATTACCCATTTATGAGGCTCATCATCAACCCCCTACTGAAGGTGTTGCTCATCCTCTGAACAACTTAGTCAATCTCCTCATCTTTTATGACCCTGGTGGCCTCCCTAGCATCCCATGCTTCTAATGTGGTCTGCTCTTCTTTGCCATAGAATCCTGCCTTCCTGTCTATCTCCTCCCACTTCTCCTCCTCTTCTTCTTCTCTTCTACCTTCCAGCATGCCTAATAGTAGTGGGGGACTCAATTTCAGGCCAATCCAGTTGACCATATGCCTCTGCATGGAGCACTTGTACAATGGCACTCTTTTTAATGCCTCCTTCAACCTCATGGGGGAATGATATTCCCTGATCTGCAGATTGTGTGGCAAGGTGTTCCATCTCCTCATGCATGCATGCACATAATCATCCCCAATTAGCTTTTGCATATCCTCAAAGTGTGCAATGGCTTGTGCCTGATTGTATAGATATCTAGGGGCAATCTGAGGCTCATTAGCAATCAGGTTGTGTGTGTTGATGAGTGCCATAGGATCTGATGGCTCAGCTCTTATCATTAGTGGCTCATTCTGCTCCTTTACTATCAATCTTTTTATTTCTGCTACCCTCAATTCTTCATGGTTCATCCATGAGGCCATGACCATTAATTGTAGGTCACCTAGCTTGGCATTAGGGTCACACACATTCATTTCTATGAGGGCCATGTTATGTAGGTATAATTCTCCCATCTTTGCCTTATCCTCTTATGTGCTTTGGTCACATAGATCCATAAATTGCCTGTAATCTTGGAAAGGCATTGTGCCTCTTTGTACCAAAGTCTTTATCTAGAATTGTAACCATTGGTCCTTGAGATAGAGGCTATAGGATTTGGCTGGTGTTCTACATTGCAATTCCTCCCTGGATAAGCTAGCCATGCATGCCAACTGAGTCTCTTTCCCTTGTAGCTGCCTCCTTAACAATTCATTTTCAGTTTTAAGGTGGCTTCTTGTAATTGCTTTCCTATCTCTGATAGCACTCAACTCTTTGCTCATTTCTCTGAGTTTGTTTTCCATATGGCCAATATCCTCAACTCCTTTGGATTTGGCTATTTGCATCCACCTATGTGTTCTTATTCTTTCTTTCTCTAATTCAAAGAATAGTGGAATTGCAAATTTTTGTGGGATTATCCTTCCTCCCTCAAGTAGATTGTAATAGGAGGAAAGACTAGGCTTGGAATCAAGTTCTTGTAGCTCTATTGCTTCCTCCTTTACCTATGGTTGTCCTTCCATCCTTTTCTCAAGCTTTTGGGTCTCTTGTAGTTTTGACAGTGTCTCCTCTAGAACTGTCTCAGCCTCCTGTAGGATAGTTTTTGGGTCCTATAGTACTACCTTATCCTTCCATGTGGGAGATCTAGGAGTCCCCCATTCTTATGTTATAGGTGTCTTGGAAGGGGATTCTTACCCCTTGGTAGAGGGTGAATCTTCAACTGTAATTGGCATTTTTGAAGAGAGCTGATGTTTGCCTATTTTGATTCTTGTGCTCTTCCTAGCCCTGAAATACATGGAGGCCTATCTTTTCCTATTTTGCTTTAGCTTTGTTGGTGTACGGAGGGAAATGAGGGTAGATGTTGCCTCCCTTTCCAAAGCCTCAGGGGACTATTCTCCTTGTTCTTCCTTTTCTACCTCTTTCTCTCTTCCTTCTGTTTCTTTTTCTGTCTCTTCCTGCTTTGTTTCTTCAGCTCTCTCCTCCTCTATTTCAGTTTCTTCCTACTTCCTTTCTTCTTCTACTAAGTCACCAGTGGCTTCACCTTCTCCCCCTTGCTGCTCTTCCTCCTCACTGCCAGTTGGAATGACATCATAGGTTAAGGCCTTTATGTCATCCTTAGCTGTCATGTTTCAGAAAACTTCCCATGCTATAGGGAGTGTAAATGTATGGAGGGCTTCTTCCACTAGGATTTTTATTAACCCATGGTGAGCTAGCTACTTTGAATTTCCTTCTTGAACCTTAGTGTTAGAGTCAATGGGGGACTGCAGGAGGAAGTAGGGGATACTGAGCTTTTGAGGAGTTGGAGTGTCCATGCTATACCTTAATTCACAGAGGATTCTAAAGTGATAACCATAGACAATGTTGCACCTCTCCTCATAGGAAATGTATTTAATTATTTGATAGCTAACCTCATCCTAAGGATATGATATGCTAGCCCTTCTAATGACAATTTTATCCTCTACCAGGGTTTCATTGTTTTGGAAAACGTTTTTCTTGGCAGCCTGGCCAATTGGTTTCTCATCCGTACTCCAAGGCAGCCCAAGAGGAAGGTTAGTAACCCTACTAATAAATTCCAGGGTTATCTCCATGGAAAGAACTCTAAAGGTGATAGTGGCATGTGTTCTTGTGTGAGGGACCAAAGAGTGGGAAAATTCTTGGGAAATCTCCTCATCAAACCCTCAGAATTTCTCAAAAAAGTTCATCCAATTTGCTCTTGTGAATATGTCCACTACTTGGGGATGTGCATGGAGCCTCGTGGAGTTAGTGGGCTCCTTTCTCATAAACCCTCCTATCATATTGTCTATACTCTTTTGGAAAACCAAATATGGAGGTGGAGACAATGAATTTTGAAAAAAACAGAGAAACAGAGGAGACTGTGTTTCTTTTTAAATAAGCGGAATTTTTTTTATGTATTTTCTCCTCTCCTAAAGATTTATTTCCTCCTCAAATTGAAACCACTTCTTGCATATTTTGATATTCAGTAGGTGGCATGCATGAGAAATACCTCCTTAGACTAAAAATCGTGCTAAAACGCGTGTTTTCTCCCTTCAAAACAACTCACTGCCCCTCCTGTAGAAGCCTACTGTCCCTCTTGTAGAATTCTTGTAGGTGCTCCTGTAGAACCTGTAGGTGCTCCTATAGAAAATGTTGAGAGTAGGAATATGGGAGAGATCGATGGAGGATGATGGTTACGAGACTGTGGGGGCACAAGGAGACTGCTGTAGCTAAGTTACGGGGAGAGAATGAAGGAAAAGGTGGTGAGAATGCTTGGGGAGGAGTACTTATTACCTTTTATGGATATTTCTGGTGATGGGGGTTGAGCTAGAAAAGTATACATTGGCCATATTTGGACCATTGGTCCCCACCTCCCTTTTCATCATGGTCGCTCCTCATAATCATCCCTCATGATTGCATCAGAGTTCAAACTTCCTCCACTACCTGTCCTTGACATCTTTCTTGAGTTAACTGTGTGCACGTGTGGGTGACATCTCAGATGAGTGGAGTCAACTAGATGAAGGTTGCCAAGTTAACTGGCCACCTTTCCCTCATTCAACCTCAACCATCTCGTTGCTTTTGCATGACTTCTAATTACACAAATGAAAACAAAGGAGAGAGTTAGTTACCTGTGATTCGAATGTATTTGCTATGAGGTGTTGTGGCTCTCTCTCTGTTGCATGCATTTAATTCTTTTGATGCATGATGTCTGCTTGCTGATGTGTGGTTGTGTCTTGTGTAGGTCCTCCTCTGGCTGGGTCTGGGCTTCAGGTGCCTTCTCAACCTTCATGTGTGCATTCTCCTACTATTGGTGTTGGGTTTTGATGGGATCAGCTACTACATGAATTCCTACAGGAGCTCCTGTAGTTGCTTCTCCCCTTGAAACTTTAGCTTCTTTCTATACTTGGAGCTTTGAGGATGATTCCATAGGTGGTAGGCTTCAGGTGAGGTGGATGGTGCTACTTGATGAGCCCCAAAAATGTACAATTATTTGGGCTCATTCAACCTCCTAATTTTACTTAATCCACCATTCTCATTAGTTCATTGCATGTTTTTGAATATATTTATGTTAATAGAGTGAATTTGGTTAGTCATTATGCCAACAAGTCTAATGGGTGCTTTGTGTAGCCTTTTTGGTCAATTTGGAGACAAAATTGAAGGTCTTAATGAGCACTTGGCAGCCAAAGTCGTGGGAAGACAAACTAGAGGATTTGTAGGAAGGTGTCCCCTTCATTTATGGGCCCTTACCTCGAATTCTCCACCATCAGCTCGGAGTTCAAGGGCCACCGAATCAATCAGCACAAGGGCAGCCAAGCAAGTCAAGTAGGACTGCTGTTAACTCCAAGTTTTGGGCAGCCGAGTCCCTAAAGTTTAGGAGGACTGTTGGGTCCTCAATTTGTATAAATAAGAAGGCTTAGGGCCTCATTTTGGGTTAGCCAGTTAGCCAGTGTAGCCAGTGGATGTTAGCTAGTTAGCCAGTAGATAGTAGCTAGTGGTTAGTCATTTCGCAGCCATTAGTTAGCTAGTTTGTAATTCGATTTGTAGGCAATGGATTAGCTTTGCTTTCAGCTCATTCTCAAGCTCTCCTTGTGGACAGTTTTGATGTAACTCTTCATTCTTGATTAATAAAGATGAATCCAGCTTTGCACCAGCTCTAACTCTCTCTTGGGAGGCTGTAGCTCTTGGGGTTGGGCCCATCTCAAGCGCCCAGTACCTCCCTTGTTTATCTTTATGTGTGTTTGCTGCGTTCTTAAAATAAAATCTGCTCTTTAGATCTTGCTTTGTTATTTTGGTTATTTTTGTTGGTTAAAGTAGCTTTTTATGTTTGGGAATCGATTGGTAGGAGTTTGTCATGCATTTAGATCTTTCGGAATGTTCTTTATCACGTGATGTACATGGTTCTCTTTCCAAACAAGGCTGCTGTTTATTCATTTCATTGACAGTTAGATTAAGTTAGCTAGGACTTAGTTTGTTTGCAAGAATTCATTGATTCGGTTGAATTTGCATTGTGCAAGGCATCTCTATCACTCACTCACATGGTCAAGCTTCATCAGAGCCATCTGATTCATCCCATATCTAGGCTTCTCGCTTCACACCCATCCTCTTGCCCACGTAACCCTACCTTCTTCTCCATTGTTGTCTCAACTACCTTAAAGCCAAATCAACCTTCCACATATCATCTCACCACTCCATCCATCAGTTCCTGGGTCACTTCAGACCCCCATCCTACCTCCATAACCATCCATGCATCTTCCATCAATCACCCATCCTCAAAAATCCCATTTCGAAACATCCTGTAGAAGAACTTCAGAACTTCCTGTAGAAACCCCTGCAGACTTCCTGTAGAAGTTCATAAACATGGTTGCATGGCATCCAGACTTTGTGAAACTCTCAGAAATAATGTTAGGGATCCCTTAGACCCTCTCTGTACCATCCCAACCTTTCCCAAAGCATTTCATCCCTTGATCCATCCCTGCACAGTGGAAAACTAGTTAGAAGCACATGCATGATAATTTCAACAACTTAAGCAAAAATACAAAAAGATGTTTACTTCAGATAGTGATAACTTAGACACATGCATTTTACCTTCCTAGAAGTAATGGCATCTCTTCTCGTAGTCTGCATTCTCATTTTTGCATCAGTAGGACTAGTTGGTAGAATTAGGGTTTGCTAGGGTTTGTTAGGGTTTGTATTTCTTTTTGGCTTTCAGTTTCTTTCCGCAAGTAGATTAGCTTCCTTTGAGTTAGCTTTCATCCATCAGTTAAAAAGCTTCTTCTAAGAGCTCATAGAAGTTGGCTTGAGCCCCTAGCGGACTTGTGCCAGCTGACCAAGTGATAGCTGCGGCAAGAGCTAGTACTTGTGCATACAGCACCGTCGCTTCCAAGTTTGTTACGAACTACCGGGTTGATAAAATTAGAGAAGGAAGCTCCAGGAGTTGTAGCATTATTGCTACAATACTGGAGCCCACCACTACTTCCCCTCTTATTTTTAGTTTTTAACTTTTTTTGAAAAGCAGTTTTTTCTGTGTTTTTCTTGGACAGGAAGAAAAATGATGCTTCGGCTGTGATGCAGGCTTGAAAATGATGGCAAGGAGGTTTAAAGACTATAGGAGGGTTTATAGGTTCTTCATGAAGCTTCCCTATCCCTCAAACTTCCTTTTGTATCCATTTCTGGCTCTCTATAATCCCTACAGGAGCCTCTTATAGAAAACACAGTTTTTGAAAAAAAAACACACTGGGGTGAAAGAAATGCCAAAAATGATGGAGAAAAGCGTGGAGAAGATGAGATGGGTGCTGGTATGAATGTCAGGGTCCCCTTGGCACCTTCTTCTACTCCCAGGAGTCCTCCTAAAAGCCTACAATGCAACAACAATTCATTTCTTTCCTCTCTCTTTTTTTTTTTTGAAAAACAACTAGGGCACCTCAAAGAGGTTTTCACCCTAATTTCTTGCCCTGGGCGCCTCCAAGGGAGGTTTTCACCCAAGGATCTTATTATTTTTTCTCTTCTTCTTTTTTTTTGACATCCCTGGGTAGCCCCAGAAGAGGTTTTCAACCCAATGATGGGACTCAAGCGCCTCATGGAGGCTTTCACTTGAATCCTTATAATTTTTTTATTCTTTCTTCAGTGAGTGGGTGAAGTGTAAGCTAAGACATGATCCACTACCATCACTGTTTTATTCATACCTTCAATAAACTCTTGCTTGGAGAGGGGTTTCTTGTAGACTTTCAACCGATGTCCATTTACAACCATGGGGATGGCTTCATCATCAATGTTTCTGATCAGAACTGAACCATTGTCATTACATTTCTCTACAGTGTAGGGTCGTAACCATCTTTTCCTCATCTTGTTTTTGAAATTTGTGTATCTTGAATCATAGAGTAGTGCCCAATCTCCCTCTTGGAATTGCTTCTCCTTGATATTTTTGTCATGCCATATCTTTCTTTGAAGCTGAACTACCTCTGTATGGAGAAGGGCTTGCAATCTGTATTCATCCAATCCATTGAGCTGAAGTAATCTCTCCTTTTGTGCATGTCTGAGGTCTAGGTCCAGCTAAGCTGCCATCCTTAGTGTACTGAACTCAAATTATATTGACAGCAAATCCTTCTTCCCACAGACCAGTTCATAGGTTGTGAACCCTGTGGTGGTCTTCCATGTTGTGTTGTAGGCCCAAGTGGCCTCAACTAATCTATTCGCCCAGTCTTTTCTGTTGTTGCTCACTACCTTGGTCAAGATCCCTTCCAATGCTCTGTTAGTGACCTCCACCTGCCCATTGACTTGTGGATGGTAAGGGGTGGAAGTCTTGTGCCTAATTTTATGATGTGTGAGTAGGTCTTTAATCAAATTGGAAGTGAACTGACTACCTAGATCTATGACCAACTCTCTTGGATATCTGAACTTTTATAATATGTTTTATCTCAAAAATCATCTACTTTTTCCTTTGTCACTTCTTTGATTTCTTTTGTATCTGCCCACTTTGTCAGGTAATCGGTGCACACAATGATGTATTGTTTCTGCTTTGAAGGAGGGCTAATAGGACCCACAAAGTCCATGCCCCACTTCTCAAATGGCTCAAAGGTCACTTGAGGTTGCATGGGCATATCATCCTTTGGAGTAGGTTTCCCCATCCTCTGACACCGATCACATTGGCTCGTGTATCTCCTCACATCCTGATGAAGAGTGGAACAGTAGTAGCTTGCTTGCAATATCTTGAAGGCAGTTCTTTTTGCTACAAAATGACCTCCACAAGGCCCGTCATGACAAGTCAGGAGGATGTCAAAGACTTCCTCCTCCCTGACACATCTTCTCAAGATCTGATCTGGGCCAAGTTTGAAGAGATTGCCCCCAATCTAGGTGAAAGGGGCACTTTTCCTTACTATCTTGCTCCTCTTTTGAGGACAGGTGTGGTGGGAACTGTGTTGAAACCAAGTAGTTTTCTATATCAGAAAACCATGGAGAGAGTACTGAGATAGCAAACAAATGTTCGTCTGGCATTTGGTCATCCATCATTCCTTCTACACCTGCAGGCAAATTTACTCTAGACAAATAGTCAGCAACAACATTCTCTTGACCAGGCTTATCAATAATGGTCAAATCAAACTACTGCAGTAAAAGAAACCATATAATAATGCGAGAATTTAGATCTAGTTTGTTCATTAAATATCTAATTGCAGCATGATCATTGTGCACTAAGGTTTGATAGCCTATGATACAATGTCGGAATTTGTTTAAGGAATGCATGACAACTAGGATTTCCTTCTCGGTCACTGTATAATTTAACTCTGCCTTTGACAAGTTCTTGCTTATAAAGTATATGGCATAAGGTAACTTTCCATCAATTTGTCCTAAGGGTGCTCCTATAGCTTTGCTCGAGGCATCCCTATGAATGTGAAATGGCAGGGCCCAGTCTGGGCCTTTGAGAATTGGGGTAGTTACTAGATTTCTCTTTAAGGTATCTAGGGCTTCTTGACAGTTTTCTGACCATATGAACTCAACATCTTTTCCTAAGAGGCCAAAAAAAGGAGAGGCTAGCTTGCTGAAATCTTTAATGAATATTCTGTAATACCTAGCTAAGCCTAGGAAACTTTTGACATCTATCACCTTTTGAGGAGGTGGGACCCTTTGGATGATGGCAATTTTGTTGGGGTCCAACTGCAGTCCTTGCTGAGATATTGCATGACCTAACACTGTCTCTTCAGTCATAAAAAAATCACATTTTTCTAGACTGAGGGATAGGTTCATATCAATACACTTGTTTAGAACTTTTCCTATGTTAGATAAAGCTTCCTGAAAGTCAGAACCATAAGGAGTAAAGTCATCCATGTATATCTCTACTGCATCATGAACTAGTTCAGATAATATACTCAATACAGCTCTTTGGAAAGTGGCTGGCACGTTGTACAAACCAAAAGGAAGGACCCGGTATGCAAAGGTAACCCAAGGACAAGTGAAAGTGGTCTTATTTTGGTCTTCCAGGCTGATTTGAATCTGATTGTACCCGCTAAACCCATCTAGGAAAGACAAAAAAAAAATTCCTTGCCAGACCATCTAACACTTGATCTATGAAAGGTAAAGGAAAATGGTCCTTTTTAGTGGCTTTTTTCAATTCCTGATAGTCTACAAAGATTCTCCACTTACCATTTTTCTTTGGCACTAACACCAAAGGAATACCCATTCACTGTCAGAGATGGGGTATATGAATCTTGCATCAAGCAATTTCTGCAGTTCTTCCTTAAAAATATCTTTAAGTGCTGGATTCATCCTCCTTTGAGGCTGCTTGACTGGCTTGCAATCCTCCTTTATGTATATCTGATGAGTACATACTGAAGGGTGCACTCCCTTCATTTCCTTATAGCTCTAGGTGAAGGAATCTAGGTGTTTTCTCAGTAGACTGCATAGTTCCTTCTCCTGGGAAGTGGATAGGGATGGAATGATTTTCAAGGTTCTTTCTGGGCTGAACTCTATATTCTTAACATGGAGAGAAGTAGGATCGACCACACAGAGATCAGTTGAGGGGTTGTTTTGGATTTATCTTACTATGTCTTCTAATGGTGATACACTAGGATGTGGATTTGGAATCAAGTTTTCAATCATATCATCCTCATCTTGTTGTTTCCCCCTATGGCGATTTCTAATGCATAAAGCGATGTAGAATAAACTTCATCCTCATCTTCCTCCTCCAACCAGAGAGGTAGATCATGTTCTAGGAAGGGTGGGGTAGGAAGATATAGGATTAACTACTTGGACATGTGCCCGTTCTTTATGGTCATGTTCCTAGGTCGACAACTAATGTAGGAATCGGCTGTAGCCAACCAGGGTATTTCCAGAATGAGAGGATAACCAGTGAGATTTGCCTTTGGCTGGAGAACAAAGAAATTAGAAGGGTAATCCCAAGAATCAATGGAGACCATCACATCTTCCACAATCCCCTCAGGGGTCATGGTGGAGTGGTCTGCTAGCTATAGCATGGTCATGGTCTTCCTCAAGGAGCCCTGTAGGTTAAGTTTGAGCATTATGTCCTTTGTCATCACATTAATGGCAGCTCCCAGACCAATCAAGGTATGTGGGACCATGGTGCCATTGATGTGGACATTGACTACTCGACTTCCAAGGTCCATATATTTTGGACAGATTACCTGCCCTAACATCGGGTCGGATAGTTGTCCTATGGCATTGATGGTTGGGGCATCTCTCTTGCACCTTCCTGGATGCCTAAAGCACTTCTCTTTGATCAACCTATTGTAGATAGGCACATATTTTATGGCTTGGAGAAGTGGTATCTTCACATATAAATGTTTCAATTCTCCCAGGAGTTCAATTTCTTCTGGGGTAGGCTGGATTGTCATGGATAGTCTCTCAGGAAAGGGTGGAATTTCTTTACGTTCACTTTCCTCTTTATTGTCCTCAACCTCCTTGGGTGGAGTCTGGCTATCTGGGATAACTTTCCTAGATCGCAAGTTAATTTCCTGAATCTCCACAACATAAGTTGTGTATGATGGTTCCCCACTATACACTTGCTAAGCCTATCTATTGTTCGGGTTCAGATTTGGCTGGACAGGCATTTGGGGTTGCTTTGGTGGAGCATGAGGTAACAGTTGTGGTTGGGAAGGTGGTGGAGGCAAAATAATGGGAAGAGAGTTGTATTGGGGCCTCCACCCCTGATGAGATGCATTCCACTAAGGTTGTGGCTGAGCATAGGAATGAAATGAATCGGTGGCTGGTTGGGCATGACATTGAGATGTGAAGGACCAAGGAGGAGGCATGGACCAAGAAGGATGAGCAGGAGGGCCCTAATAAGGTATGGGAGTGACTTGGTTGGGGTCATAGTATGCCTGAGATGTCCCTTACATCCCTTGTTGGTATGGTCTAGGTCCATGAGGCCTCCTTTGGTTTCTGTAATAGAGTTGTTTAGTGACTCCCTTAGCCCCTTGATATACAGCTTTAAGTCTCAGTAAGGAAGGGAACTTATCAGTAGAATGATTTTCTCTACAGACTGAACAAACCTCTATAGAGTTCAATGGGAATTCATTCCTAGGATGCCTCCTAGTGCATCTAGGGAAAAAAATGGCCAAAGCCCTCTCTACTTCCTCTTGTTTCCTTTTGATATGTAAGGTATCCATTTGCATGGAAAGAGTCTGTAGCATCTCACTCTGGAAGTCTTCCAGAATGTTTCCAATTTCTCCTTTAATGGATGAGTTAGAGGAAGAGGTAATGGCTATGGGTTGACTCCCTCTTCCTTTCTTTTTGGCTACTCTAGAATGGTTTCTAAAAACAGTCTTTATGTGCTCATAGGATAGTTGGTAGATGTCTCCCATAGCTAGTAGATGGAGATTGTCTAAAAGATCTTCCTGAATTTCCCTAAGCAGCACCAACTTCAGAGACTTAGTGTCAAGTGTACACCCGACCCTTTTGTAACTGAGCTAGAACCTCTCTTCATAGTTGTTGAGCATTGGAAAAGGTATGTATTTACCCTCTATTTCTTTATCTTTTCCTTTAAATCATAACTTCTTTACATTCTAAGATGGTAATATGTTAAAGAATTATGATAGAATTAAGGAAATTTGTGATTGATGTAAAATGATTAATTATTGTCTTTTTCTATGCAGAAAGTGAAGAAAGTGGAAAATCACCATTCCAAAGGAAAAGTAAAATAAAAATCAATTGTTGTCCCTTTGGTAGGAAACCGAATCCAGACGAGGAAATCAAGATCGGAGCGCATGGGCCAGGAAAAGGAAGAAGAAACACAATATTAGTGCAAAAGGATAAAATGATAACTAAAGACTAAAGATATTGTGAATCCCTTAGGATCCTTTTGATCCTGAGGGATCGCTGCCTCAAGACTTATCTGTATTTTTTATACTTCCACCTGGCCATTATAAAAAGGAACAATGCTGCTAGCCCAGGGGGGCAGATTATTATTGTTGATTTGTAGAATTTACTGTTGTAATCTGAACTTTGATCATTGACTCTCTTTATAGAGTGATAGTTGTAACTCTTCCATTTATGTTTAATATATAACTCAGTTGCTACTCCATTTTCTGATCTTCGAGTAAACGCAGCAGTGTTTCCCTAGTGGCTAAAGGCCCAGCCCTAGTGGATCACTTGATTCTTGTATCATTATTTTCCGATTACATTCATGTGTGGTTTGATTTCCTTTGCATTTCCTTAACATGCTTTATTCAGTAATCTCTCTTTTTTTAACATTTAGTTGAAGTGCTCTATTATATCGAATTAGTAATTGGATAGCAAGATTGTTATTTGCAACTGAAAATGTTATGCTGTTCACTCTGAAATAATATCGCACTGCCTAATTCAGAGATTGTTGTTCATTTATAGATTGATATTGTTGTTCATTTACAGATTGACATTGCTGTTCATTTATAGATTAATATTGTTGTTCATTTACCAATTGGTATTTCTGTTCATTTAGCTACAGTTTACTTACAATTGTGATTGTTGTTCATTTGATTACTGTTCCACTATAACTGCAATTGTCGTTCCTTTATAACTATGGTTGATGCCCATTATGCTAGAGTAAGATTACTGATTCTATAGTCGCTGTGTGTTTACACTTGATTAAGTTTTTTGTTCAATTTCTGTAGACTTTCTTAGGTTGATATTCCTTTCTTAGATTGCTATTCAATCCCATTGTTAGATTGTCGTTCAATACCTTTATTAGTTAAAGGTTGCTGCTTAATTCAGTTCTGTAGATTAAGTTTTGTTGTTCTATCTCTTCAATAGATTAGTTTTTGTTCCTTATCTGCTAATTGAATTGTTATTTCTAGCATTTGCTTTGGTGTGGATAGAAAGATCTACAACTGTAACGAACATTGACTACTGCTCTCTAAGTTCTCAGATTGGAGATCTTGTCTTTGATTGATTTTTATTTACATCAGTTTACAGGGGAAAGAGTTATCATTACTGCATCCTTGACTGATGATTGCTGTAGTTTCTTGAGTGAATGCTTTAGTTACAAAGCATTTAAGTTTTTTGCCATTACAATTAGAGTTTGTTTAAAACATTTATTTACTTTTGTAAAGCACTACACTGCAAGAATTACTCTTGAACAAGTGACCACCTGAGACTAAGTACACTCTTCAGATAAAAAATAGTACCTGAATTGATAATTAATGTAGGGTAAATAGAGGTTAAAAAGACCCTTGTTATAGACATTTTTGGGCACTGCAACCCCAACCATATATGTCCATAAACAAAGGGCTTCTGAATCCCTAAAAGTATTGTTTTATGCCCTAAAGGAACAAGGTCAGCTGATTACATCATCTCCCAAAAGATCTCCACAGAAAACTACTCAGAACTGGTCAAAACTGGACCATACAGGTTGCTCAATGCTAAGGGTATGATGCATCTCACCTACCCAGTGTAAAAGGTGCGATGCATACTAGGAAGCCCTTCTATAGGGTGCGATGGGTGAGAATGGACAAATGGCAGAGATAGTTTGCAAGGTGGATGATCATGGAATCTTCCAGAAACTTCTCCTGTGACACTTGCCTCTCTGAATTCGCCCAGGGATGAGTAAGAGATCATCAATCTCTAAGTGGAATCAAGAACTATCATAGAGAAGACACTAATCAAAATCCTAGAAGTTGACTCACCTCCCTGCAATCATCTATATATGGATCCCTCATCCCAGAGATCCAGAGGCTGGAATTTTGAATCTTGTAAGGAAGTGCTATTGGTTTCTTGGTGGAATATCATAATGTTTGGTGATCTAAGCTTTTCATGAGGTGAAGAAGGGCTTTCGTGCTGGGAGGATGACGCTGGGTCAGATCAATGGGTTGTAATCCTCTCTTCTAATCTCTACATCAATAAAGATATTCAAGTTTTCCTCCACATTCTCGTATGTCTAATAGTATATGCATTTGTGTGGTCAATATATATCTGGTCCTATATTATTTATGATTGTAGATCTCTGCACTTTGAAGGTATTATGCTGCCTTGACTTTGCAGGCACTCTTTGAAGCGAAGTGGTCAAGGGAGAAGTGGCAAAGACCTGTCGGTGAGGGGAAGGAACAAAGCAAAGAATCGAGCGAAGGATCGAGGTTGGTATTCTTTGATCTTCTCCTATCTACTTCTCATAAAGGAAAACGAAAGTAACTTTAATCTGTTTGTTTCTAAGATAGCTACCCGTCTTAGTGGGACTAGCAGCTCTGCATAGACACTAGATTTTCTGATAACAAAATGGCAACTCCACTGGGGAGTGAATATATTGTTTTCTTGTCTATATTTTTTTGTTTTATAAACTTACAGACGGAGCCTGAAGTCAAGCCAAATAGCCTTCGAACTGCATCTGCTATGCAAGTGAAAAGTAGATCAATGCTGCTTCAGTCTATCTCTGGGTTTTGTTTATAAACTGAACAATCAATTTGCAAACATCCTAATTGCCCTGGTGGTGGCTCTAGTAACCTCATTAGATCAGCCCCTGTGATTTCTATTTACTGACTATCATTAGCTCGGCCTAAATCCCTGAACTAAGTTGCAAACTGTGACCAAGAACCAAGTTGAAGTCTCATCCCTGGACCATCGCACTTTCTCCTCTTGGGAATCTGGATGCATCACACCTCCCGTGTGTAGTAGGTGTGCTGCATCGCACTTTCCCTGTGTTGCAGGTGCACTGATCAGATAAGACCTCTTATGCTTCCAGATTTTGGTTTCTTTGTTCACTCTCTTCAGCTTTATTCAGGAGTTTTGCTATCTGCGATCAGTATACCACTATGGAAACTCCCTTCCTTTGCATCATTCTACCTCTATAGTACAAAGAATTGTGAATGTTTTTATGTATTGTGCGCCATTTACAGTTCTCTTTTACAAAAATTAGCATAATCAAACTGTCGTCCTTTGATTTGGAAGTGTCGCAAGTGTCGTTTTCAGTCAAAGAAAAGAATTCTATCGTTCTTGATGGTTGATCATATAGTTACTCTTGTATTTGATTTGAATTAGTAGTTTTTCAAGTGTCGAAATCAGTTTTCAATTCAAAGTCGCAAAGTGTTGTCATTATCTTCCTTTCGTTTTTGAAGAGAAATTTGTTAATACTGTCGCTTTGAAAAGTTAATTCAGATATGTACTTAGCATTCTTTATGTCATTCACACATTAAGAAAGCGGAAAAGAAATACATGCATGTGCATTTGCATTTAGACTGCTTGTTGGTTTGATATAGGACAGGGCATCTAATGTGTGCTCTCTGCTCTATGTTGAAAGAATATCATCTCTCTTTCCTTAGTGGCTAGGATTTTCATTGCAAAAAGAAGATTAAGAGATTGTTTATCATCTTAGATTGCATTTTAGGAATTATATATCTACATCACGCGGTGAACCTGAAAGGAAAATTTCTTAAGTAAGATCAATTGTAAAATAAATTCAATGAACATAAAAATGCTTTGGAACCTAACACACATCATTTAGAAGTCTAGGATAGAGACGTATTCCAACGTCGTAAAGCCTAGTAACTATCGCTTTCATTATTGATTGGGTGATTCCTCCTCTTTGAGAAGACAAGTGCCAGTACAGACTTGTGCTCCCATGTACCATCGAGTATATATTGGGAGACCACAATAGGCTATATCCTTTATCCATAGGAAGCCCTGTCTGTCGCCCTATCGATCGCAATGCACTGAACACAACATTCAGGAAGATTGATTGCCGTACCGTAAAAAGTATTCTGCAGTTTTGCGATTGGTTTGGTAATCCCTTTGTCTAGATTTCAAGAGTAGTCTCTTTCGTTCCTTTTCAGACTCCTTAAAGGAAAAGGTCCATTTGAGCACTTGTCACTTCAGGTTCATTAAAAATTGAAGGCGACTAGAGTCATCTTTAGTTTTTTCTCGACCCTTAAAAATTGAAAAAGCAAGTTGTGTCAAAGCTTCTAAAATTCATTTAATTTGGAATCATTTTCCCCTTTATTTTTAGTTGATCGAGTAATTCGCAATCGTGGAGGAAATTCAATCGAAACCCCGTCGTTCGCGGAGATTTACGAGTCAACTGTCTTTGTCTCTGGAAACAAAACTATTCCGGACAAAGCGAACTCATTTAACTGAATCAAAGTCCCCTGGTTTTGTAGAAATTTTGAATAATAAACACATATTCAATAGAGATTATCACGATTATACACTATTGCGGAATACATGCATAATACATAACCTCCTCTATGTGATCATCAATTTAGCAGCATCAAAAACAATGAAACATCAATAGCATGCACACATTAACACAGTATGTAACCCAGGGAAAGATTACAGCTGAAAACCCCACACTATCTGTATATTAATGATTAAGAACATGTAACATTACATAGTACAATACTCCTCACAAGTATCCAGCACTATCTCCACCTGTTACACACAAAACTAGCTCAGATTCGAACAAGTCACGGGTTCAAATCTCCTCCGTTGCTTTGCCTGCCTCTATTGCACAGTACCTGCTGAGAATCACTCACACTAGAAATCACGTGAGAATAGGCTATTATACTAGGCATATACTGGGAAATTCTCATTGGCATTCTCAATACATTGCTTGTGCAAAGCCTCATGCACAACTATAGTCACAACTAATAGCAATCTCAACCTCTAACACCTGTCTCCACTGAACTATACATGCACTGAGTTAACTGATGTATTCTTCAGTTGCATTATGAGTTAATAATTAGTGAATTAATTTAATCAATTAATTCACATCACTCATCACTAGTCTATTTGCAGTTAGACTAATTACAACTAGTTTAATCAAGTCAAACTGAACACAACTCCATCAACTCCACATCCAACTCCACAGAACTCACATGCATGAGTTCTAATTGATGTCTTGCATGCAATAGCTCAATTGACTCACAAGAAAAGCATATCTCCTTGTGACAGCTGCATGTGCCACATCTGTAGCTCAAACTGAAGTGCTCCAAGAGGATAAGATAAAGTTTATAGTCTAAATATTATTATGAGACAATAATATTTGACTTTTCTATTTTTAACCTAGAAGTCTAAAAATAGACTTTGATCACTCCTGATGTGAACCAGAAAATACAAGTCCATCTATTTTTCCCAACATGACCAATCATCCATAAACAGTATCCTACAACTCATAGACATGATCCATATGTCTAAAAATAGACATAGTCTAAAAATAGACTTTGCGCCATAATTTGCCTGCGGGCCCACTTAGGGAAGGCAAATCCTTTCCACTAAGCCCCATCATCTTGTTGCATTCTCAACACTCCCTCTCAACAAGATATGGATTATCTGCAACCCCTATCCTGCAACTCTGGAATGTTCTGCATGCAACGTGATTCTCCACTCCACTTGCTACAACAACACTTGGAACAAAAACACTCCCAACTGACCACTCTGTTGGGCTAGGAGCATACTCTTATGTTGAAGCTCTACCTGCTACTGACAAGTGCTCCCTCTCTGACATCTACGCTACTACAACATCTCCATGCATCTCACACCATTGCACACCTCTCTGTGCCACCTAGAACTGTGCAAAACGCTTGTGCCTCTTGCATCGCTGCAGCCTGCTAGCTATGCGCTATCCTGGGATTCCCTGCACTATCGCTCTCTCTATCGCTCCATCCACATCTGTCTCTACCCAATCAATCATTTCCTGCTACTCCACATCGGGGCTCCCGTAGTAAGGTCTCATCCAAGAGGTTGGGTACCTCAAGGATCCTGCCCCTCCTCCTTGGGACGATCAATCCACATCACGCCACCTCCTACCTAGAGATATGGTTGCATGCGATCCCTCAGCCCACCTGGCTTGAAGTTTTCCCCTACTGGAGGTCTCTGCATGAGTGGATGTCTCTACTTGATCTCCTCTAAGCTTCCCTTGTTGTGGCTGCTCCACAACCTCTTGAAGTTGCTGCACCAATCGTGGCTCCTCCACAATTGTTTGAGACTTCTTCTGGCTCTGCATGTTGAGAGGTAATATACGCTCCCTCTCAACCACTAAGTTTCCATCAGCTGCCTCGGTGCTCAAGGCTTTGCATGCATCTTGAACCTCAAGAGCATATAGGTTCTTGACCCGTGAACCAATCTGCTTCACCTGTCTAGTGATGATGTGTCTAAGGAAAACCTTTCCCTCACTGAAGACTACATCATAGCCGTTGTCATCCAGCATCGTGATCGACACCAAGTTTCTCTTCAGTCCTAGTACATACTTGACATTGGTCAAGGTAAGGCGGGCTCCATGCTCCCTCTGAAAAATAACCGTGCCTACACCTAAGACACTATACTTCTCATCATTACCCATCCCTATGAGTATCAGGAGATCTTTCTCCTCCAAAGTACTAAACAAACTTTTGTCACCGGTCATGTGGAAAGAAGCTCCACTGTCAAGAAACCAACCACTTCCCACCATGGATGAAACCATGCATGCGAAGAGTGTGAAATCCAGCTCAAACTGTGAAGCAAGTGCCTCACCTTCAGGTCCTTCCCTGGATCCCTTCTTGGATTTCTTCTTTGGGCAATTTGTAGCATAATGGCCCAACTCAGGACAACGAAAGCATCCAACCTTCGACTTGTCAACCTTCTTCCCATAATTGGAAGAATTGGATTCAGAGAGAGAAACATTCTCCTTCCCCTTCTTCGCTTTGGCACCCAAAGCACAATTTTCTTCATCAGATGCATTTGATGAAGATCCGTCCCTGATATTCCGCCTGATCTCCTCTTGCACAAGATCTGACCAAAGTCTCTCCCATCCTAGCAATTTCTCCCAACCATTGACAGAGTCCTAATAGGAATGCCAACTCCTCAGAAGACCAAGGAGAGCCAAGCTCACCAAGTCCTCATCATCGACAGTCACCCGCACATTTCCTAGCTCATCTCTGCACTGAGTGAACTTTGTGAGATACTTGGGAATACTGTCTCCCTTCTCACATTTGATGTTTCTGAGTTTATCTTTGAGCGCCAGCTTCCTCTGATCACTCTTGCTTTGGAATAGATCTGTCAAATCTTTCCACATCAAGTATGGAGAAGACTTACCATGCAGGATGGACACAATGTGATCCTTCACGCCCTCCAACAGAATGCTTCGACACTTTGTTGTCTTCTTTTGCCAAGCATCAACCTGCGCAGCATCAGTAGGCTTTGGGACATTAGCCTCTATGAAATCCTTCAGCCCATTATCATCCAACACTGCCTCCATCCTATACTTCCATGCAATATAGTTCGAGCTACCCTCAAGAGCATACTCCAATCGCAATCTGTTGAAAGACATTGCCACGTTGATACCAAGAAAACACTGCTGCAAATTCGAATTCCACCAGCTCTAAACTCAACTAGCTTCGATCTAAGATTCGTGAGAATAAAGTATTTCTCGTACAAAGATTGGCTATATGATCTTTTACTGTATATCTCACCTTCCAAAGGAAGGATGAATTCAGAGGCTACCTGGCCCAATTACAGACTCTGCCTGAAGAAATAGAATGTAAACACTTCCTGAATAGTAGATCTGATGATAAACTACTCTGATACCATGTAGAAATTTTGAATAATAAACACATATTCAACAGAGATTATCCCGATTATACACTATTGTGGAATACATGCATAATACATAACCTCCTCTATGTTGATCATCAATTTAGCAGCATAAAAAACAATGAAACATCAATAGCATGCACACATTAACACAGTATGTAACCTGGGGAAAGCTTACAGCTAAAAACCCCACACTATCTGTATATTAATGATTGAGAACATGTAACATTACATAGTACAATACTCCTCACAAGTACCCAGCACTATCTCCACCTGTTACACACAAAACTAGCTTAGATCCGAACAAGTCACGGGTTCAAATCTCCTCCGCTGCTTTACCTGCCTCTATTGCACACAATACCTACTGAGAATCACTCACACTGGAAATCACGAGAGAACAGGCTATTCTACTGGGCATATAATGGGCAATTCTCATTGGCATACTCAATACATTGCTTGTGCAAAGTCTCATCGTCAACTATAGTCACAACTGATAGAGAGGATGGTTGGAAAGTCAGTAGGTGTTGGGTCCCAGCCCTCTCTTCCTAGTCGTTCTTTCGTCCTCTTTGGTTTTTTGGTGTCTTTTATCGTTATTTGCACTTATTTATTTATTTTATTATTGTTATTATTATTTTATTTATTTGTTTATTTATTTATATTGTTCTAATCGCCTTTCCTATTATTTTTATTGATTATTTTATTCAAGGGCCTCCGTGTAACTAATTTCCTTTCTGCCTATATTTCGAATCTATCATCCTTTGTTTTTCTTTATTACCTTTATTATTTGACACACAATTTTTATAATATTTTTAACTTTATAAATTACTCTATACATCTAATTTTTCCTTTCATTTTTATTTTTATTTAGTTATTAATTTTTTATTTTATTTATTTATTTATTTATTATTATTATTATTATTATTATTATTATTATTATTATTATTAGTAATTTTTATTATTTTATTTATTTATTATTATTTTATTTTATTATTTTTATTCATTTAGTTATGTTTTTTCACATTTAATTCTTATTCACTTTTAGTTATTTATTTTTATTTTAATTATTATTATTTTATTTCATTTTGGTTTTATTTATTTATTTTATTTTTATTATTTTTATTTCGTGTTTTTTGTATTTATTTATTTATTTATTTTGTTATTATTATTTTATTCAGTTAGTTATTTTTATTCACTTTCAACTCTTATTCACACTTAATTTATTCATAGAAGCGGTCCGTTGCAACTAATTTTCTTTTTAAAAATAATTGACCTTTAGTTTTTAAATATTTAAAAATAATTGACCTTTAATATTTATTAATAAACTATTATTTTGATCCTGGTCCATTAGTCAACATTAACGGTTGGTCAAACTAGCCGTTGGAGGCTCTGCTCGGTCTATATAACATGCTAAGCTGGATCTGTTTCTTCAACTTGTCCTGACGATGAACCACACTGGTTGGTTTGAAACGCGTCGACAAATGACATTCCATGTGATTTTCGCCGAAATCTTTCTCTAACTTGATATGGATCACAGAAGCCTAAACTCTATTATTGAATCCTTGCACGGAGAAGCCATTGCTAACAAAGTTCGTCAGTTTGAACGGGCTCGCTTGCAGGTTTCAAGGTTGAAATCAGATCTAGCTTTTCTTAAACGTTGCAGAGACTCCTCTGTTATTCCTATCTTCGCCCGGATTAAGCACCGCCTTCACACTCCACGAAACCATCAGGTTTTCCTTAAGGCGAGTCTGGCTTTAATAAGGGCGGAGATCAATAGGGTCAGAAATTCCTTGAGTCAGCTTTCTCGGGTTCTTTTAGATCTGCACTTGGATCTTGGAAACTTATTTTCGGCCTCCCTTTGGGCCAGAATAGATGCTTGTTCTGCTTTAAAGTCTCTTAGGGTTGAGGAGATTCGTAAGCAGAAACAAGCCTCCAAGTTTCTTAGGTTAGCTGGGGACTCTGAGTTTCTGAATAGAGCAGTTGGAGCTTCTTCCCATAGCCGCGTCTCCTCTGGGCAAATCTCTGTGTTGAATGACTGGTTATCTGGCAATTTGGGGGGGTCTCTGGTTTCCCATCTCTCGACATTTCAGAATGCCTGGATGATTCCACCTCGCTCTCTTCAAGCCTGCGTTCAACTTCAGTGGGTTCTGTTTTACAAGATGGATGTATTCGGGGTCATCTTTGCGCAGAAGAAATATTGGCGTTTGGCTCTCAGCGGATCGTGGGTCCTGAAAACTTCGAACGCTCCCATTCGGTTTCCAAAAATCCGGATCGCAATTCTGTAGACAACAGCGGTGGTGTTTTTCAGGATCTCTGCGTTTCGGATCCTGCTTCGGGTTCGACTGGTGTTTTCTCCGCCTCCCCGGTTACGGAAGGTTCCCAATCGGCATCTATTGTTCCTCGCTCTCCCACCAGGAGTTCTAATGCATCAGCGCTGCATAGGAGACTGGTTGATGATCTGACAGACCAGTCGGGTAGCGTGGAGCCGTTTTCGAAATCGCTTAACGTTGGATCGGCCGGGTTCGCTATTAGCGGTTCTGCTGGCAGAGTTGGGGAGGCCAGCGGTGGTGTTTCCCAATCGCCATCTATGGTTCCTCGCTCTCCCTCCATAACTTTTGATGCATTAGCACTGCATAGGAGACTGGCTGATGTTCTAGCAGACCAGTCGGGCAGCGTGAAGCAGTTTTCGAAATCGCTTAACACTGGGTTCACTGTAAGCGGTTCGGTTGACAGAGTTGGGGAGGCCAGCGGGGGTTCAATCACCGCTCCCCACCCCTCATGCGATGGTGTAGTTACCACTGAACCCGTTGATTGCGTTGTTTCGAGGGACCGGTTCTTCGTCAGCAGTGGGAGCTCAGGTAAAATCGACTGTATCCGCCCTAACGATTATGATAACCGAATTAGGTTTGGTAGTATTAACACAGAACTTCTCGTTAATTTAAATAATAATTGTGACAGTAATTTGAATAGTAATGGTGACATGATTAACGTTAGTCATTGCATTAATAATAATAGGAATATTATTGTTAATATTAATAACAACCTAGTTAAGAATTATAGTGATAATACACGACATTACAATAATTTGAATTATAATTATGATATTAGTAGTTACGATAGTTATAATAATAGTTTTTGCATCAATAATAATATTAATATTAATTCTAGCATTAATTATAACAATAATGATAATATTAATGATATGAGCAAAAGACTCTCTAACTTGAAATATAAAAAGAAAAATCGGTCTGCTGCTTTTACCCCTTCTTCTTATTCTAGTAACAAGGTTATTAATCTCTCCAGTTTCGTTTTTCCCCCTGCTGTTTTTAAAGTTTTGAGCAAAGGCTTAAATTTTGCCTTAGCCCCTAGAAAAATCCCTGTGGAGGATATTATCTGTGATATTGAGTTTGGGATCCGAGGTCTACCTGATAAGATCAAGGATACTATCAGGCAGGATTGTGCAGTGGCCTTGAGAAAGGCTAAGTCGCCCAAGAGTAACCTCAGTAGAGATGAATCTTTATCTCTCAGATCCTTAAACCATAACAAGGATATCATTGTTCTTAAGGCTGACAAGGGTGGTGCTGCCATGATTCTTAACATGGTGGATTACCGCAACAAGATGTTGGATCATCTTCATAATAGTGGTAGCTACAAAAAGCTTTCCAAAAATCCCTTGAAGAAGGTTGCTAGAAATGTGGCTATGGCCATTAAATCCATTGGCTCATTGAGTTCCTTGCACCATAAGCTCATTGAAAGCAACCCTATTACTCCTAGAATCTATGGCCTCCCAAAGATCCACAAGGAAGGTGCCCCCTTAAGGCCCATCGTCAACACCATTGGAGGTCCGACCTATCTTCTGGCGAAGTTCCTGGCTTTAAAGCTTAAGCCCCTCGTTGGTCGGACGGAGTCCTTCGTAAAAGACTCTGCTTCCTTTATCGACGAGCTCAAGGACATTAAGCTTGATCCGGGGGACATTCTTGTTAGTTTTGATGTTGTCTCCCTGTTCACTTGCATCCCTATTAATGAGGCCATGATTGTGATCAACCGCCTAACGGATCCTGACACGGCTAGGTTGGTTGAGATCTGTCTCACTTCCACCTTTTTCAGTTTTGAAGGGGAGTTCTTCGAGCAAACATGTGGGGTTGCAATGGGATCCCCCCTTTCCCCTGTTGTTGCTAATCTGTTTATGGAAGATTTTGAGTCCAAAGCTCTGAACTCTTCCCAGCTCCTCCCTAAACTATGGAAGAGGTATGTGGATGACACCAATGTCATATGGTCTCTTGGCCAGGATGAGATTGATCTCTTCTTTGATCATCTTAACAGGCAGTCCTCAGCCATTAAGTTCACTAAGGAGCAGGAAGTCGAGGGATGCCTTCCTTTCCTTGATATTCTTATTTCTAGGAATGATGATGGTTCCCTCGCCCATCAAGTTTTTCGAAAGAAAACTCATACGGAGCAGTATCTTCATGCCAGTTCCCACCATTTCCCAGCTCAAAAGATGGGGGTTCTTAGTACCCTTGCTACTCGGGCCCTGAGGATCTCAGACAAGAAGAGCTTTGAGAAGGAAAAATCCCATCTGCTGGATGTCTTTGTGGAGAATGGTTATAGTAGATACATGGGTCATAGGGCTTTCCTTAAAGCTTCCAAGAATTCTCTGGTGAAAAGAGAGCCAAAAGATCGTGTTCCTGGTGTCCATCTACCTTATGTTCAAGGGACCACTGATAGAATTGGTAGGATTCTCAGGAGACATAGTATCCCGGTGTCCTTCAGGCCCCTGAACACCATTCGTTCGTCTCTTAGATCGGTGAAGGATCCCATCGACCCTAAAGATATGAAGGGTGTTTATATGATCCCTTGTTCTTGTGGGACCCCCTATATTGGGGAGACTGGTCGTTCCATTAATCAGAGGATTAGTGAGCACGCTGCAGATCTGAAGCATAGGAGATCTAAGTCTTCCACTTTAGATGAACATGCTGAGAAAACCAATCATCATGTTTGTATCGAAGAAGCCAGTGTTATTGCTAAGGTTCCGCATTTCCATCATCAAAAATTCAGGGAAGTGCTTGAGATCGAAAAGAGACCAAGCAGTCTCAATAGAGAGGATGGTTGGAAAGTCAGTAGGTGTTGGGTCCCAGCCCTCTCTTCCTAGTCGTTCTTTCGTCCTCTTTGGTTTTTTGGTGTCTTTTATCGTTATTTGCACTTATTTATTTATTTTATTATTGTTATTATTATTTTATTTATTTGTTTATTTATTTATATTTTTCTAATCGCCTTTCCTATTATTTTTATTGATTATTTTATTCAAGGGCCTCCGTGTAACTAATTTCCTTTCTGCTTATATTTCGAATCTATCATCCTTTGTTTTTCTTTATTACCTTTATTATTTAACACACAATTTTTATAATATTTTTAACTTTATACATTACTCTATACATCTAATTTTTCCTTTTATTTTTATTTTTATTTAGTTATTAATTTTTTATTTTATTTATTTATTTATTTATTATTATTATTATTATTATTAGTAATTTTTATTATTTTATTTATTCCATTTATTTATTTATTTTATTGTTATTTTTATTATTATTTTTATTCATTTAGTTATGTTTTTTCACATTTAATTCTTATTCACTTTTAGTTATTTATTTTTATTTTAATTATTATTATTTTATTTCATTTTGGTTTTATTTATTTATTTTATTTTTATTATTTTTATTTCGTGTTTTTTGTATTTATTTATTTATTTAATTTGTTATTATTATATTATTCATTTAGTTATTTTTATTCACTTTCAACTCTTATTCACACTTAATTTATTCATAGAAGCGGTCCGTTGCAACTAATTTTCTTTTTAAAAATAATTGACCTTTAATATTTATTAATAAACTATTATTTTGATCTTGGTCCATTAGTCAACATTAACGGTTGGTCAAACTAGCCGTTGGAGGCTCTGCTCGGTCTATATAACATGCCAAGCTGGATCTGTTTCTTTAACTTGTCCTGACGATGAACCAGACTGGTTGGTTCGAAACGCGTCGACAAATGACATTCCATGTGATTTTCGCCGAAATCTTTCTCTAACTTGATAGCAATCTCAACCTCTAACACCTATCTCCACTGAACTGTACATGCACTGAGTTAACTGATGTATTCTTCAGTTGCATTATGAGTTAATAATTAGTGAATTAATTTAATCAATTAATTCACATCACTCATCACTAGTCTATTTGCAGTTAGACTAATTACAACTAGTTTAACCAAGTCAAACTGAACACAACTCCATCAACTCCACATCCAACTCCACAGAACTCACATGCATGAGTTCTAACCGATGTCTTGCATGCAATAGCTCAACTGACTCACAAGAAAAGTGTATTTCCTTCTGATAGCTGCATGTTCCACATTTTTAGCTCAAACTAAAGTGCTTCAAGAGGATAAGATAAAGTTTATAGTCTAAATATTATTATGAGACAATAATATTTGAATTTTCTATTTTTAACCTGGCAGTCTAAAAATAGACTTTGATCACTCTTGCTATGAACCAGAAAATAGAAGTCCATCTATTTTTCCCAACATGGCCAATCATCCATAAACAACATCCTGCAACTCATAGACATGATCCATATGTCTAAAAATAGACTTTGATCCATAATTTGCCTGCGGGCCCACTTAGTGAAGGCGACTCCTTTCCGCTAAGCTACATCATATTGTTGCATTCTCAACAGGTTTGGTTGGAACAAGTGTTCCAACACCCTCAGAGACTCCGATTACTCCAAACATTTCTGGTATCCTGCTTCTACAGAAGAAGTTCCGCAACCACAAGAGGATAGTAGAACTGATCCTAGTGTGACGGTAAACACTTATATTCCTAAACCAGCCCCATATACAACTTATTCGGAAGGTGTTATTCCCAAAACATCTGTCGCTGCAGAATCTATACCTTCTTCGGCACCAGAAATATTTTACGGACCTGATGGTCTACCTCTTCCACCTGGATTGATTGCTATAGAAGAGATTGTGGAGGATCCTCCATCTAGTACTCCATCACATTTTGGAGTTGGGATCACCCTATATCCTTCTTCATCAGAAATTAGTCTCTCGTCATCGGAAGTTCCTGTAGAATCGCTAGGAAATCTTTTAGATAGACTAGATATGTCTGAATAACCGTTGACATCTAGGACTGTGTCATTTGACACAGTAGCAGTAGAACTCCCTGCTGTCACTCCAACAATGTTCGCCGGCATACCATCTGTCCCAACTAGCTCTCAATCACTGGATGGATCCCATCCAGGGGTCATTTCGACAGTATGGTCTGTTCCCGTTTGTTTGTCTGGAATAATATCTGGAATCTCTTATGTTGAGTCTCAGCAAATTGATCCTTCGTGGTGTCAATTTCGGCAGTGCGGTCCTCAAACGCAAATGGTTTCTTTAAGCACTATATTACCACCATATGGGGGGCAATATACCCTTTCATTGTCTCCTTCGGGAGAACAGACATACGAGAGTTCACAACAGAATTCAGGTTATGCTGGAATTACATCCAGTGGTTGGGTACCAATACTGCTTCAACAACCAAGAGTTGTATACTCAATGCAACAAAGTCTGCCTATGTCAAATATCCCCACTACACCGGATATTGTGACGGTGTCGCAAGCACAAACTTTGCCTGTTGTATGCCAACCTCAAATCTCTCAGGTCGCAATTCAATAGCCTCTTGTCTCTATGATGCCACCACAATCATCGATTAGTGGCTCCTTAACTGGAGTGACCCAGGCTCAAACGGGTACCATCACCCCTCATATTGGTCAAACAACCAGTATTGGACAACAAAAAATGGTTTCACAACCATGACTAGTGCAATATCAACAACCACAATTCCAACAAGTTTACCAAGGATCTGAGCACCAAATCTTTGCAAGTAATGGGCAGCTGTATATTCAAAATGGTCAACATCAACCATTTCATAATGGTTATGCCAATCAACCTTACGAAAGTTATCAGCATCAAATGCACTATGCTTGTATGCAAAGACCCACCGCTCAGGCAATCCCATCTTATCTTGGGTATGCTTCGTCGAACCTGAATCAACAGTTTCCCTTCGTGGCAACTTTAGAGTTACCAGATCTAAATCGGCTGACAAATGATCCAATTGCTTACGCCCCTTGGTGGCCAGCGATTCCACATAAACTTCTGTCAGATATTCCTAAATTTAATGGAAATCTGGGTGAAGACCCATCGAATCATGTGATGAATTTTCATCTGTGGTGTTCATCTAACACTCTAAATGATGATTCGATTAGGCTTTGCCTTTTTCAGCAAATGTTAACTGGTCCGGTAGAAAAATGGTATATCCAATTGCCTAGAGCTTCATTTGATAACTTCAGCACCCTAGCCACAACCTTTTTAGCCCATTTTCAGTTACCCATAAGGTATGAAACAGGAACAGAGCTTCTTACCAATTTCAAATAGAAAATGGCCACTCACATATCTGATCATATTCATGAGTGGCGACGTCATCGTAGAATGGTGAAAACATATGTTCCTGATTAGCTACTAGCTGAATGGTTTATTAAGTCATTATTACCTTCTATTATGGAAGATGTGGCAAAGCGAGGAGTCATCACTGAAGAGAAATTCATTGCTCGTGAACAATATCTAGACTTGATATATACTCAGTCTGGCACGCTCTACGATAAAAGCCCTGATGCTCCGAGACCGAATTCTTCATTCCTCCCCCTCCTAAATCAAGCAAAGACTCTCATGCCGGTGATGGCGTGATAGGTGCAACTAGCACCATAAGGCTCGTACAGTTCCAAGTCAAAATGAAAATGAAGAACTTCTCGCATCAAAGGTAAATGACGTTTCAATTGACAAAGGCAAAGAACCAAAACAACCAGGGGGAAAGAAGAAAAAGAAAGGGAAGAAGAAAAAACAGGAGGAGTCATCTCCTGAAAAATATTCTGCAAACCCTTCTAGAGATAGGAAACCAAGTCATCCATGCTTCATATGTGATGAGGATCATTGGACAAAAGATTGTCCACATAAAGCTGAGCTTAGAAAATTCATTAAGAATTCAAAAACCTCGGCGGTATTGACTGATCCATTTCCGAATCTGGGAAAAAATCTGGTTGCTAGTGACAATGCTTCCCCGTCCCTAGTGCTAATGTTGTCTATTTCGAAGCAGCAAAATGATGCTTTGATATCGAAAAGGAATAAAGATTATGGGAATCCACAGCTGTCGAACAACAAGGCTAATGATCAACCTAGTAATTCAACAACAACTTCGACCAGAGTTGTGCCACCCATCATTCTTGTACTAACTATAAAGCCACCGAAGGGAGTAGTACACAAATCGACATTTAATCCTCATGCCAGAGCAGCACAACATTATAATATAGTGGAGGATGTAGCCCAATCGCCGTTTTCTATGTCGACACTTGAGGTACTGCAAAATTGCCCCTCCCAAAAGCAGGCTTTATTATCAGCAATAGGTGGGATTGACCCAACGGATTCCAATCTTGTGTCCTTTAATCACAAAGGATATGACCCTGAGTTACCAGCTCAACTAGCCTTCCTTATTCAAGTGAAAGCCCTCAACAAAATTGTTCATCAAACAATTATTGATGAGGGGGCATCTACATGTATTATGTCGATGAGTTGCTGGAAAACTTTAGGATTTCCACCCTTGTCGCGATTGTCGATGACATTAAAAGAATTTAATGGATGAACATACACCCCATACGGGATTTTAAGTAACTTGCAAGTCAAACTGGGGGGAAAAATAGTAGAAATTGATGTTGAGGTTATCGATGGAAATATCGATTACAACATCCTACTGGGAAGGCCCTGGATTTATGCTATGGCTGCAATTGTGTCAACATACTTTAGAAAGATTGCATTTCCTTTTCAAGGAGGAATTACAATCGTTGACCAACAAACATTTCTCCCCAACAGTTCACAAGTTACGGCAAGCATTCCAATGATCCACAGAAGCCCTCATACGCTTCAAAATATCAGAGCAGGCCTACTAAAAGACCCTACATTGATGGGGACTTTTTCCCTACCACCTCCAAACAATCTGGCGGAAGTGGCCACGGTGGGAACCTGCAACATGATATCTTCTATATTCAGAAGATTCCTGAACATTTTGTTAGCATGGATCAACGCCCTAATAGAAATATTGTAGCAATCAATTTTCTTGGCTTGAGGGGCAAACCCAAATCAACACTCATTGAGTGTTTGGATAGATAGGTCTAAGGAATATGGCACCTCTTCAGATCCTTGGTCACATGTAAATTCTACAGACGAAGGAATCATTCAATCAAAGATGATAGGAGAGGCACCATGGGAAGATTACCACCACTGTTCCCATCTTCCGAATTACCATGAAGATTTTTCCAGAAACCTTAATCATCCTTCAGTTTTTGATTTTCTATCAAATACTGTAAATACGTTGGATTTCGAGGATGGTTCCTATATTGTGTCAACCTCTTTAAAAAATGAAACAACTCCCTTTCCAAGTCGAGTCTTTCAAAGATCTCGAAGGTAAACCTTTATTCCAACCACCGTGTTGAATGCAATGAAGCTTGGGGGGCATGCACCTCGATTTGTGTTATTATGATAAGGGCATGCAAACTTATCATGAGCAGTGTTACCGTAGGGTTCAAGCTCGTTAAAAAATAAACCCGCCACAAGCAGTGTTACCAGAAGGTTCAAGCTCGTTAAAAAATAAACCCACCACGAGCGGTTTTTATGCGAAGTTCAAGCTCGTTAAAAATTAAACCTAGCAATGAGAAAATGTTCCACCAGAGTTTAAGCTCATTAAAAAATGAACCAATTTCTAGTAAATAACCATTATGAATGCATTATCATCAGCTCCTAAGCCTTGGTCGTGTTCTCATCATCACCTCCACTCTGTTTGAGCCGATCATTTGCCTGCATTTGCTTGTTTACCCCTTCTGAGGAATAACTGCGAAGAGTGATTATGTTAGCCATCCTTGTGACACTTCCATGATTGGAAATTCCAAACCTTACCTGGAATTAGCTGCTACCTGAAATTATCACTCATTCCTCAAAAAACGAGTCTCCTTTAAGCTCTTTTCATCTGACTCGTAAAATATGAAAAGATTACCGAGCAGTTGGCATCTCCAGCCCGTTAAAGCTACTGGGAGTGCTATCCCTCCTCTATATTTTAATATTTTTGGACCTGAGGGATTATTACACAAAAAGATCGAGCGCTTGTCTTATTCGGCTCGTTAAAATTATCGAAAATTCATCCCTTTCGTATTATTTTATAATTTTTTGGGCTTAATGGATTATATGACGAAAAAGGATTATTGGAGTTTCCTTTGCATCACTTTTCAGACTCACTAAAATTGAAAAAGGACCGAGTTATCTTTGTCGTTAAACTCATTAAAACCAATAGTGACAAACTTGTCCATATAGACAAGAACAAGTTTCACTGTCGCTAGGCTCGTTAAAAGATAGCAACGGGTTTGCCCGAAGGGAAAATTATATAACAAGCAGATGTTATCCTCAAGCTTGATAAAAATAAAGAGGTACTGGTCAGTAATGATTGGGGAAAAATTGGGAAGAAAACTTGAAGAAACTTTATTGGTAGTGAAGTCGCTCTTGAACATGACACTTTCACTCCATGTCTGAGTCGGGTTGGGTTATTTTGTTCAGCGGTCATATTACCATTGGTCCACCGTACCATCCATCTTTGGGGTTAACACTACCAATCAATTTCAAGTGTCACTGATATGTTCAAGAGAAGTCAATCAGAGAATTCACCAACCCATTTTGTGTCTCATCCGCTGCAATACCTTTACACTTCATTCTTTCATGACCACCACCGTGAACCTTGTATCATCAGATCGTTTTCACCTCCACAAAATCATTTGCTTCGTTTCATGTCGTAGATGTGGGACTTATTAAGGCCCTCCTATGATGGGTCACTTCTTCTTGACATCAGCTCATTATCCAAGAAGTCGAACTAGGAACAACCCTTTCAGTACTTTGAGGCTTGCATGCCTCAATGGCAAGTTTCTCACTTTTGGCGACAGGTTTACATCAATGGCCTTCGACCGAGAGATTTTGAGTGGTGTTCGACGCCAAGTCCCATTTTCACACCATGCGAATTTTACTGTCATACCTCGAAGGTCATCATCATTATTAGTGATTCCTCTCGCGCCTGTTAACAACTTACATCATTGGATGGTAATCAGGCGATGTCTTTCCAAGTTCGACTCCAGAACATTTTTCACATGAATCCACTTGTACTTCGAGCGAAGATTGGACGAGTTTGAAGACCCCGGATCTAGTTCCATCCATTCAGGCCACGATATATTCAGGAAAATAAAGACATCAAATGTACATCATTGCTGCACAGATGATCATCCGAACCAAAGCATGATGGCTCTAAAAGAATCATCAGCCTGCCACACAGACAGTTGTTTGTCCTATGTACATGAAAATGAATTTATAAAGTTGAGCATGGGAATGCCCGCCTCATCTAGATCATGAAAATATTATGAAGATAATGTATTGTATTGTATCTTATTACAGGTCACCTTCCAGCTCGAAAAACCTTGGATCCTCATGATAAATCATTTCACCCGACATCATAAGATTAATGACCTCATGCTTTAGGGGGAAACTGTTATAGACATTTTTGGGCACTGCAATCCCAATCATATATGTCCATAAACCAGTGGCTTCTAAATCCGTAAAAGTGTTGTTTCATGCCCTAAAGGAACAAGGTCAACTGATTACATCATCTCCCAGAAGTTCTCCATAGAAAACTGCTCATAACTGGTCAAAATTGGACCATACAGGTTGCCTAATGCTAAGAGTGTGATGCATCTCACCTGCCCAGTGTAAAAGGTGCGATGCATACTGGAAATCCCTTCTATAGGGTGCGATGGGTGAGAATGGACAAATGGCAGAGACAGTTTGCAAGGTGGACGATCAAGGAATCTTCCAGAAACTTCTCCTGTGACACTTGCCTCTCTGTATTCGCCTAGGGATGAGTAAGAGATCATCAATCTCCAAGTGGAATCAAGAACTATCAGAGAGAAGACACTAATCAAAATCCCAGAAGCTAACTCACCTCCCTGCAATCATCTATATATGGATCCCTCATCCCAGAGATCCAGAGGCTGGAATTTTGAATCTTGTAAGGAAGTGTTGTTGGTTTCTTGGTGGAATATTATAGTGTTGGGTGATCTAATCTTTTCATAAGGTGAAGAAGGGCTTTCATGTTGGGCGGATGACGCTAGGTCAGATCAATGGGTTGTAATCCTCTCTTCTAATCTCTATATCAATAAAGCTATTCAAGTTCTCCTCCACATTCTCGTATGTCTAATAGTATATGCATTTGTGTGGTCAATATATATCTGGTCCTATATTGTTTATGATTGTAGATCTCTGCACTTTGAAAGTATTATGCTGCTTTGACTTTGCAAGCACTCTTTGAAGCGAAGTGGTCAAGGGAGAAGCGGCAAAGACTTGTCGATGAGGGGAAGGAACAAAGAAAAGAACCGAGCGAAGGATCAAGGTTGGTATTCTTTGATCTTCTCCTATTTAATTTTCATAAAGGAAAATGAAAGTAACTTTAATCTGTTTGTTTCTAAGATAGCTACCTGTCTTAGTGGGACTAGTAGCTCTGCATAAACACTATATTTCCCAATAACAACCCTGTTTATCGCTCAACATTTTGCCGCCATTGCCAGAGAGAGTGTAGCCATTTGTTTCTTTTGAAAAGAGAGTAGTGTAAGTACCTTCTAGGAGAGAGTTAGGTTTTGAAATGGAAGGTAAGAACTTGCTTACGGAGCATGTAACAGCCCTGCTCCCCCACCCGCTTTCCTGTAGATTTGTAGTTATTTTGGGTAGGAATAAGTTTTTGATATGTGTGCATGAATAAGCAAAAAAAGCCTGAAAAGAATCCTAAACCACTACCCAAGCCTAATAAAGCTAAGGGACCGGTGACCCTTGCCCGATCGACCTTTATAGATAAAATCCTTAAGAAAGAAGAATCTCAGCCATTAGTAGGACCTAGAAAAGTTGCTTCTAGACAACCTACTAGTTCCCTTCGGGCCACAGCATCACCATCTGTAGCCTTTGATGAGGTGTACAGCCAAATAGAGTAGCAATATTTTCATGGAATTGAGAATTCTAGCCGAAAATCGTTACAAGAAGGGAATCTTAGTAATCTCTATGAAGGAGGAGGAGAAACAGGGGAAACTGAAGAACCAAGATCTCCTCTCGGAATAGTGTAGCCATTAAGCAGCCCAAATAAGGGAAGTGTTGTCAAAATCATCTAGAACAAATCTGAAGAACCCGAAGAGTCAAGATCCCCCCAGACATTATTTCAGCAAGGAACTCTCATCATCCTAGACAAAGGAAGTGTTTATGACCACGCTGGTTGGTTCGAAACGCATCAACAAATGAAATTTGTGATTTACGCCAAAAAATCTCTCATAAACTTGATATGGATCACAAAAGACTCAATTCAACAAAGGAAGTGTTGTTAAGTCCATTCTTGCTCCTTCTAACGAACCTAGGAATACACTCCTAGAAATCCCAGAAGGATGTTGGCACATAATTGACCAAATGGCCCAGAACCAGCAAACCCCCCAAACCTCCACACTGCAATATCCCATTGTAGATACTGCAACTAATGCACCTATGAAGGCCATTCCTCTTCAACATATTCATGCATTCCATGGCCTAACGTCGAAAGATCCAGACACATTTTTGTTTGAATTTGATGTGCTGTGCAGGGGGTACGACTATACCACCGATCCCCAGAAGCTGAAATTATTTCCCTCTATGCTAAAAAAAGTTGCTTTATGATGGATAAACGACTGGGATCAAATGAAAGGTGATTTCCAGAAGAAATATCAGGATTATTATAGGTCTATAGAATTAAAAGATGAAATATTTCAGATGGTAGCCAGACCTAATGAAACACTGGAAGAATATGTTGAACGCTTTCAATATAATCTTCAGAGATCATCTTATGCATCACTACCCTTACCTGACAATGTATTAAAAACAACATTAATTAAAGGGATGAAGGAACAATGGGTTGAAACACTAAATATTATGGGAAAATGAGACATTTATCAAGAAAATTTTGCTGACATTATTGATTTATGTATCAGGAGTTCATGAGGCAATACAAGGCTAAAACCAGTAGAATGTGACAGGTTCACAAGGGACAACAAGATCTCCGATGAAGGAGTAACCCGCACAAAAATCGGAAATTTACTAGAGAGTTTAAAAACTGATATATTGGGAACTTTGACAATGCAAATCGATATTATGCAAGCTAAATAGAAACAAGAAGAAGCAGAACAAAATCTGGAAATATTCTGCCCTAGATGCAGAAAGAAACACAACCACAAGGAGTGCTCACTAGATACAATTCAAGTCTATGCTATCTGTACAAAAGATCACTCCACAGAGAACTACCCCTCACTTCCTGGTTTGAAAGCAGTATATAAAGAAGTGGAAGAAGAATCAGAGCTAGTGTACCTACTCAATCAACACCGTTAATGGCAACCACTACAAACAGGTATGTCCTCTGATCCATCTTCTTCTTTCTAGCCTCCGCAATATCATGCTCAACAATATAATACAATGTGGCAAAATCAACCTCCCTTTTCAAACTGGTCACAGAACCATTTCCTTCATCACCATGGCTAAATCAAACAAGCCAACCTAATTGGCCAAATTTTCCCTACTCTCCACCATACTGGCAAAACAATGCATATCCAACACAATGGTTCCCTCCCACTTCACAGAGTCAAGCCTGGCAGTCAAACTGGCAGAGACGAATGAATCAGCCAGCTAGAACCATTCCACTCCCTCAACCTACACTGCCAGTGCCATATGCACTACAAAAAAATCCCCAGTACAACTTAAGACCGCAACTCCCAACCCAACCCAACCTAAACCCAAATAATAGACCAGTTCAATCGGTTCAAATAATCGAAACACCAGAACTAAAAACCGATCTAAGGGAGTGCAACGACCTTCAATTAAGTTCTAGGTGCATTATAGAAACTGAGGGAGATGAAAATGTTCAAGTTGAAAATTAGTTACCTGCAGAACAACCATTACAAGAAGAGGATGTGGTCAAACAACAAACTCATGACCAAGCAATCACGTCTTCTCTCCCATTCCCAGAATGATTAATCATACCACGCCCTATAGAACATCCTCACTTTGATATTCTGGGAGAACTTAGAAATTTGTGTATAAAAATCCCACTCCTCCAAGCTATCCAAGATATCCCAATATATGAAAGAACCATCAAGAGTTATGTATAAGGAAGCCAAAGAGGAGAATAACAACTAACCCAACAATCCAAGTAGTTGGCACCCTATCTGATCTGTTATTAGGAAGAGAAGCACCTGTCAAATATGAAGACCCAGGGATTCCAATAGTGACAGTGCAAATCAATGGACAAACCTTTTCAAATTCCTTAGTTGAATTAGTGTCTGCAATTAATATTTTAACAACCACCACTTGTCAAAAACTAGGCATCACATCAGTGGAACCAACCTCCACCTTATTGGAATTAGATGACCGATCAGTGGTTAGACCAGAAGGTACACTTCATGATGTAATGGTATCTGTAGATTCCTGGGAATATCTTGCTGTCTTTCTGATAATCAATCCCAAAACTGACTCGATGGACATCCGTTAATCTTAGGTAGACCTTGGCTTGCAATTGATGATGCTTACATTGGCTACTGGCAAGGCAGTATAACTATAACTAGAGGGAGCAATATCAAGAATCCAGCTCTATACCCTCCAGCCCAGCCAAGTGTAATAATAATAAAAACTAATAAGCAACCTGTATCATACCTACAGAAAACATTAGGTCCCCATTAACCATAGAAGATGCCCTCAATTTTAAAGATCAAATAGATAATTATGTTATTAACAACTTCATTAACCAATCAAAATCTAAATCCCATGTACAATGTCACATGATAGAGGCCGCATTTGACAATAAACTAGAAGAAGATCCTCTCAAAGACACTCATGACCAATCAATACCCACTACCTTTGTTTCAAAAAACAAAACTATAGAGATTGAGCGAGGAAAAAACTTGAACATTAACAATAACCTAACTCCTAAACAAGAAGAAAAATTGGTCCAACTATTGAGAAAATATAAGGAAGCTTTTGCATGGGATTATCCGGACATGAAGGGAATTGATCCCCAGCTGTGTACGCACCACATTTATACTGAAAAAGATGTTGGACCCGTTCGCCAACCCCAACAAAGACTCAACCCTCACCTGAAAGATATTGTGAAAGCCGAATTACAAAAACTTTTGGATATAAACTTTATTTTTCCAATCTCCGATAGCAAGTGGGTCCCTCCACTAGTAGTGGTGCCAAAGAAGAATGGAAAGTGGAGGATTTGTGTAGATTACAGAGAATTAAAAAAAGCAACCCAGAAATAACACTTTCCTCTTCCATTTATTGATAAGGTATTAGACACATTAGTAGGAAAGAAATTCTTTGCTTTCTTGGATGGCTTCAGTGGATACAATTAGATTCAGATTGCCCCTGAAGACCAGGACAAAACTACTTTTACCTGTCTTTGGGGAACATTTTCTTACAGAGTCCTACCCTTTGGCCTATGCAATGCCCCTGCCACATTTTAGAGGGCCATCCTCACCATCTTTTTAGATTTAATAAATGAAGGGCTCGAAGTATACATGGATGATTTCACATCATACGGAGATGATTTTGAGCCAGCACTAGACACATTGGAAAAGGTGTTGTAATGATGTATTTACACCAGGCTCTGCTTGAGCCATGAAAAGTGCTATATGATGATGACCGAAGGGCTCATCCTAGGTCATTATATCTCAGCGGCTGGAATATAGGTAGATCCGGCCAAAATTCAAATAATCTTGTTAATTCCTACTCTTACCACACAAACAGAGGTGCACAGTTTTCTAGGATTTTCTAGTTATTATAGGAGATTAATAGAACATTTTTCTCAAATAGCTGCACCTCTATATGCACTGACAGGGAATGTTGATTTTGTTTGGACAGATAAATGCAACTGTGCTTTTGAGGATCTAAAAAAGCTTGTTTCAACAGCCCAGTGCTCAGAGGCCCAAATTGGGACTTTCCATTTCAAATTTCATCATATGCTTCAAACACAGCTATTGGAGCAGTCCTTGGGCAAGCAGAAGACAAAAAACCATATGCAATCTATTATATTAGCAAGAATTTGTCTCCTGCTGAGCTAAACTATACTATTATTGAAAAAGAGTTTTTAGCTTGATATCCTATTGTTTTATATACAGATCACTCTGCCATAAAATGCTTAGCAAATAAACCTATTACAAATGGTAGAGTAACAAGATGGTTGATCTTATTGAAGAAATTTGACATCACAATAAAAGATTGACCAGGGAAAGAGAATCCTGTAGCTAATTTCCTCTCACGAATGCCAAAGCCAGCGGACACAGCAGCAGTCGAAGATCAATTCCCATATGAACATTTATTTGTTGTTACTATGAAGACACCCTGGTATGCTGATGTTGCAAATTATTTAGCAGTATACAAATTACCAAATAATCTGACCCCAATGAACGAAAACAAATTGTGCAACGTAGTACCCAGTTTTCTTGGATTGGGAGTGTTATCACTCAGGTTGTCCCTTTTAACTCCCAAAGGGATACGGCCGAGGGAACCACAAACCAACTTTGGACTGCAGGCCCTAGCCTACCTACAGTCAGAGAGGGCTCTCTCTTTATGATTTAGCTTTGTTGAAAGGGATGGTTTTAGGCTAGATATGATGTACAGGGGTTTTGATTGAGTTTTGGTGGGAAAACTGACACTTTCAGGTAGAGAGGCAGAGTATAGTCTGAATCTTTCAAACCATTGGGCGTGGAGTCGAGGAGGGGAACTGCTGGTGCGTTCTCTTAATAACAGTGAGGGAAAATGGAGCAAGATAACTGAGGTTTGAAGCAATCTTCAGGTTTAAGGGATGAACTGAATGCTAAAGAAAGAGAGGCAGTTAAGAATCTCTCCAACAGATTAGCAGAGAAAATAACAGGGCGCTACCTAGGGGCAGTTAAGAATCCCTAGATAATTGGCCAACACAGGTGAATTGGGGTAAACATGAGCCGGGAGGAATTCAATGTTCATAACCAATTCTTTAGAGGAAAACATCAAGAAACAACAAAAATTGAGCATAGAGAGTATTTAAACTAATTCTAGGCTATTCCTTTCTTCTGCTATTTAGATAATGGCAAACACATAAATAGAGATAAGAGGCACTTATTGCTTCAGGACGCAGCGCAGGAATTCCATCTTCAACTCTTCAAAACATTCATCAACAATAGACAGTTCTCTCTCCAAGCTTTAAGCAATCTTTGATTACAGAAAAGTTCAGGTATACACAGCGAGTCTCTAGTGAAAATTCTCAATTAACCAACCCTTAAAACTATACAGAGGGTGGTATATATAGGGAAAAAACTCTCTGCAGAGTTCCTTTATTACATCTTGACCTAATTAGGTCATAAAAATGACTACTTAACCTAATCCTATCCAGAAATAAATGCAAAAAATATCTCGGGCCGTGCTCAGGGCCGATGTATCAAAACTGAATAAATGATGCTGTCCTTGGTGGCTTGCTGCAGTGTTTTCTGCAATAAATGAATATGGGTTTCTGCTTCCTTGCTGTCCTAGTGCTTTGAATGCCTTAATGGTGATTTGAAGGCAAGGATGGGCTGATGCTTATTGATTTGACTTTCTGGGGGCTTCATCGATGTTCAGGTGCCTCGAGCCCCTAAAAAATCTTGACTGATACTCTTTGGCGTCTTTTCTTCCACTGATACTCTCTGACAAAATCTGGACTGCTGATCTAATGTGCTGCGGGTCTAATCACCAGTAAATGGCCACTGTTCTGCCTCTGTATCATCTGGAATTGTCTTCTGATCCTTTTGGTATGCTCTGTGAAGAAAACAGATCATTTTTGTGCCTTTTCGGGCTTCCTGGGGCCGCATGGTGAGAAGATTCCTTAAAGATTCCCTGAAGATTCTTCATTTCGGCCTGAAGATTCTCCTCAGAATTGGATTCCGGGGTTCCGAAGTGCGAATTTTGCGCCTCTGCGCCCAAAAAAGAGCTGATGACGTCAGCATTGTACGGCGGGTGACATCAGCAGGGCGACGTGGCGGGATGACGTCAGCATGACATCATCACGTATGGACGATGACGTGGTAGGTACGGTGGTGGGGACATGTGGCAGTGACGTGGCAGGAGGCCACGCAGGCAGGTGACTCATCAGGTGACTAGACAGGGGAGTGACGTAGGTGGTGACGTCACCCGGCAGGAGGCAGTAAGCGGTATGTGGCGCACCACTTTTCGGGGATGGCGGTTTCGGAGGGAGGGGCTCCGCCACAGCCCAGCGCCTGACGCGTGGTGGGAGTACGACGGAAAAACCGTCGAACTCCCAGACGTTAAAGGCTGGGCGGTTCGAGGATGGGGCAGCCCGCCCACCGTCGATCTGCGGGGCTGTGGATCAGACGGATGGTGGCGGACGCGAAGGGACGGTGGGTTAAGTGCGGGGTATATTCGTTTGTTAATATTTTTGCGGGTGGGCTAAAAACTTAGGGAAACGGGTTTATGTGGGTTTTACAGGGGCACAAAAACTTTGGGTCAGGGGCGGAATATGGGTTTTTTAGGGGTTTTTGGGGTTAAGGAGAGGTTACTAGCTGACCAGATGTCAAACTAGTTCCTTAATGACTCGGATGGGTTAAAAACAGCCCCAGATGGACTGTGATTTCCCGGACTTATAGAGAATATGGCTATATTTCCAGGGAGGGGTATTTACATAGGGGAGTTTATATACATGATTAAAATAGGGGAAGAGGGAAAATTGTTAGGGAGTTATATAACAAGGGTGATGAAAAGACGGGAGAGGTTAGTGAACTCCAGCCTGAGTACCTCCAATTGAAAAACTGCCTCGGACCGAAAAATGGATTGCTTATCAAAATTGGAACACAGCAGTGGCCATTAGACTAGCCCACTCTTATGGACACTTCTTTGGCCATCTGTAGCAAATATGGAGCATTGCAGCATGCATAGTACGACATATTTGGCATGTAAAACTGTCGATCATGAAAGATGATTAACCTGCTGCAGCAGGAGGCTAACAGGGGGCTACCTATTTCATATAGGGGCAGATATGCACATCAGAAGATGCATCCATGAAGATGAGATACTTGACATTCTAAAAGCATGTCATGACGGACTGTGTGGCAAAAATTTCACAGATCAAAGAATTGGTCTCAAGGTTTTGCAAATAGGTTATTACTGGCCCACAATCTTTAAAGATGCTAAGAAATTTGTTCAGGCCTGTGACAGTTGCCAAAGAGTAGGATGCCCTGGACAATCCGATGAAATGCCTTTAAACCCACAGTTAGTAATCGAACCATTTGAGCATTGGGCGCTTGATTTTGTTGGTCCGATCAACCCATTATCAAATGAGAAAACATATATTCTAGTAGCAACAGACTATCTTACCAAATGGGTTGAAGCAGAGGCACTTCCAAGAGCTACAAAGGACTATGTGATTCATTTCCTGTTCCAAATATTTGTACGATATGGCCTCCCAAGAGAAATAATTATGGATGGAGGACCATAGTTTGTAGGTAATAAAATCGCTGCAACATTAAAAAATTATCACATTCAACACAAAATTACCACTCCATATCACCCACAGGAAAATGGACAAGTAGAGAGCACGAATAAAGTGATAGAGTCAATATTGACAAAAACTATTCCATAACACAGCGTGATTGGGCTTCAGGATTTCCAGAAGCCTTATGGGCATACCGAACAATGTGGAGAAACACCACCGATTATTCACCATATCAGCTAGTCTTTGGAAAGGAACCCATCTTTCCAATAAAGTTCAAAATACAAACATTAAGAATAGTACAGGAGATCAGCCTAGATTTAAATGAGGCCCAGACTAACAGATTACAACAAATTAACAAGCTAGATGAAATTAGGCTCTCAACTCTTCAACACACTGCATTAATTCAACAACAGAGAGAAAAATGGCACGATGCCCTGATCAAAAAGAAAATCTTCCACGAAGGAGATTGGGCACTCCTATATGACTCCAGGTTTCAGGATTTTTCAGGGAAACTTTAGACTCGATGGCTTGGACCATATGAAATCCAGAAAGTGCATGACAATGGCACCATTACTTTGACTACTATTGACTGATCTGGAAATACCTTTAAAGCAAATGGCCACTGAGTGCGACTATGCCATAAACCGCTTACTCTGGAATCCTTCTACCGGCACTCTAGGAACATTCTGATATGCAGATTCTTACTGAGGAAAATAATTTTTCCTTAGAATTGGTTCGCTAAGTAATTTCATTATTCCTAAATTTTGTACATAAATTTTTCTTTTCTGCTTGTATAAATTACTTTCTGTACAGATTTTTTCATTTTTTCATTTTTTTTGCATTTTGTTGTTCCTTTTAGAAGGAGCAACATTTCCGCCTTTTTGTTGTTCCTTCGAAAAGGAACAACACTTTTTCATTTTGTTGTTCCTTTCTGAAGGAACAACATTTCCGCCTTCTTATTGTTCCTTTCCAAAGGAACAACACTCTTCCATTCTGATTTTCCTTTCCGAAGGAACAACATTTCCACCATTTTGTTGTTCCTTTCCGAAGGAATAACACTTTTGCATTTTGTTGTTCCTTTCCAAAGGAACATCATTTTCACGTTTTGTTGTTCCTTTTCAAAAGAACAACACTTCCACATTTTTGTTGTTCCTTTTCAAAGGAACAACACTTTCACATTTTTCTATTCTTTTCTGAAGGAACAACACTTTCACATTTTGTTGTTTCTTTTCGAAGGAACAACACTTCCGCATTTTTGTTGTTCCTTTCTGAAGGAACATCACTTTCGGTTTTTTGCTATTCCTTTCCAAAGGAACAACACTTTTACATTTTGTTGTTCCTTTCTGAAGGAACAACACTTTTGCATTTTGTTGTTCCTTTCCAAAGGAACAACACTTCTGCACTTTTTCTGTTCCTTTCCAAAGGAACAACACTTTCATTTTTTGTTGTTCCTTTCCGAAGGAACAACACTTTCATTTTTTTGCTGTTCCTTTTTGAAGGAACAACACTTTTGTTTTTTGTTGTTCCTTTCTGAAGGAACAACACTTCCGCATTTTTTCCATTCCTTTCCGAAGGAACAACTCTTCCACCAGATTGTTTTGCCATTCCTTTTAAAGAAACAACCCTCCTTCGCATTTTTTTCCTTTATGTTGTTCCTTTCAAAGGAACAACAGTTTCGATTTCTGATGATTTTAAGCTGTTCCGCTAGGCGAGCGGTATTTTATTTCTTGCTTCCTTTATTTATTGTTCCTCTTAGGGAATAGCTACTGTTCCTCTTAAGGAATAGCAGTTTCGAGTATGTTTTTTTATTTTTCTTGCTGTTCCTCTTAAAGGAACCACAGTTTTTGCATGGAGATGTTCTTTTGCTGTCCCTCTTAAGGAACAACAGCTGTTCCATCTAAGGAACAACACTTTTTGAGTGCATTCTTTTGTTTTTTTTGTGTGTGTGTTTCATCATTTAGAGGATTTTTTTTAATGATGGTTCATTTAAGGCACAACTATACATTTATGCAAGAATACAAAAACTAGAGGATACTGAAATTAGCAAACCAATGAAAAATCGTTATCTTTAGAGAAATTTGTTTGAAAAAATAAGAGAAAAGAGGAAAAGACACAACTATTTATATCACTTTATTGTTTTTATTTTCACTAAAACCAATTTGATTGTTTATTTTTATCATGTTGGTTCTTTCTTAAAATCTTTACAATTCTCTTTGATCATTATTATTGAATAAGAATAAGGGCATATTTTCTTCTATTGAGATGTTCAGACTTCTTCCACCATCCCTACTCTTAAGGAGTGTTGATCCACCCTCTATATATAAATAGGAAAGTGCTATATAAAAGAAAGGAAAAGAAAAAAGAAAAATACATATCTATATGATTACTAACATGATTTGTCAGATGAAGGATAGGGGGTCTCATCAAGAGCCAGCCTACCATGATCATAAGGAAGAAAGTGAAGTGGCATTCCCACTATGGCCACCACACCAGGGATATGATCCAAGAGGCATATCAGGAAAATAAAAGTCCTTGGAATAGGAGGTCTCATCACGAGCCGATCTTCCCACCTTTCACTCCTTCCTGGTGAATGGCATTGTGATTCATCTGGTTACCAAGCAAGCACAGTGGCCTCCATTCTGACTTCACACAACACTTTCCTAGGCATACACAAAGGGTTATGGTTCCAAGGGTGAAAAAAGCAACTATGTCAAGGTTATGGACACCTAGGGGCAGCAAAGCTCTGCTTATGGTATTGAAGTCATATTTTTAATACAACAATAGTCATTATAAGCCCTTATTCTTATATCTTTATATTGGTTTCAAATGATATTATGTTATACAACCTTTTCAAACCTTTTATACATGAAAATCATTTATAAATCAATCATAATGGTTAAAGTGGATAATGACCGCATAAGAACTTTTACTTATGTCAAGCTGCCTTATCCTCTATTTTTTGCATCATTTCACAACATTTCCATATTTATTCGTCATTTCCATCATAAGCCTCGATTTCAGTTATCTGCCAATTTTTGTAAACATGTGATAGATCTATACGTCGTTCCTTTATTCTACTATATGACTATAGTTCAACATGTTGCTCCTTTATTTTTCGACCAAGGATGGCCTATTACATTTTAGGGGGGCAGAGGTGATCTCCATAATACTCTGGCATATGTGTCAGCTCCTTATTTGGAGGTATTATGATGCCATCAAAACTTGGAATAACAAGTTTAACGGTATTGTATTTCCCAATATGCATAGCTTGTTGTTCCATCGTCATTTCTGTGTTTTTCTCTGTAAAAATTAACAGTGAGCTAAATCTTGAATAGCTTGTTGTTCCATCATCATCTTTGTGTTTTTCTCTCAAAAATTAATAGTGAGCTAAAGCTTGAACATCTTGTTGTTCCATCATCATCTCTGTGTTTTTTTAGCAGTGTGCTAAGCTTGAAAAAAATGGGAGGTAGATCAATATGCAGTGAATCATAGGTGTTAATGGTCTTCGATGCTACACATGAAATTTTAGCAAGAGTAGGATGGATTTTCTACCTTAACCGACTACAGTAGTCTAATGAGATGGTGGCCATTGAATTTCTGAAGAATTTGCAGGAAAATCATTCCATGGTGAGGGGGAGGCAAAAAATAGTAACAGATGCGATAATTGCTGAAGTATCGGAACTGCTAGCTACTGGACCAGTATGGACCCTGAAATAAATGAGGCTTTGAGACGCTATAACCATCTTCCAGGGCAAAGGACAGAGCCTTACTGTTAAAGGAAAAGGAGTTATCCCTGTAACCCTAGGAGATCCATGGGCAGAATTAGCCAGAATTGTGCAAAGCTACATCACTTGCAATGGCAGAAAGGACATGGTAAGACCATGCCATCTCAAACTGTTAGCTATATTAAAACAAAAATGTATTGTAAATTTTCCCGCATACTTAAATTCTCTATTGCATGATGCTGCCCGAAGTATAAGAAAATCTCATCATGTAGAATCAGTAGTAAGTCATCACCGCTTAATTCGGCTAATAGTCAGTTATAGTCTCACCCAACAGCAGAGTAGTTAGGAAGAATTGGTTTTCTCAATAGATGGGGGATTGGCCTTGCTATCCCCAAAACAAAAAAGCACTGCTAGCACATCAATTAGACCATAGAAACGAAGACAATCCTTCAGATTGAGGAGAAGCAGAGGAATATTGGGAAATCCCCAAGAAAACAATAGCCAGCCAGTAGAAATACATGACTCAGAGGATGAGCAACTGCCACAACTTGAAGGAGGGAAAATGAAGAAGAAGAATTAGAAGATGAAGAAGAGGAACTAGAAGAAGAAACTTAGCATTCTGGTGAGGAAAAAGGGAGGAAACAGAGCAACCCAGCAAAATCCCATTACAAAACCCTTTGCAAGAAGATGAATTGGCCCAAATTTTGGCCAATATGGGTGATTTTATCTAGCCCCATAGCCCACTCAACCCTGATATCGAAGAAGGACCACAGGAACACTCTACTCACAGTAAGAGTGCATCTGAGGAGTTGTGTGATGAGGAAAGACAATCTCAAGAACACTCTGCTCACAGTAAGAGTGCATCTAAGGGGTTGTGTGATGAGGAAAGACAATCTCAGGAACACTTCTCACAATAAGAGTGCATTTGAAGAAATGAATGGTGAGGAAGAAGAGGGAAGGCAATCATAGGAACACTCTGCCCACAGTTAGAGTACATCCGAAGAAATGCATAATGAAGAAGAAGTAGAAGAAGAAGCTGCCCAGGAAATAGCAAATCAACCTAGGGTTTCCACCCCTGAGAAACCTAATTAGCAGGATGACAACACTGAAGAAGTGTTCCAAGTAGAGAAAAAATGGAAACAAGACAGGGCAAGGGTACAATCCCTGAAAAACAAAGCCCAGACCCAAGAAAAGAAACAACTGTTCCTTTGAAGAAAACGAATGAAATCAAAAAGTTGCGAAAGGAACAACATACATTAGTAAATGTAATTAAACAACTCAGACAACAAATAAGGGTCCTAAAAATGGGAAAAAGCTTAAAAAGAACCCCTGGAACAAAGCATGTAGCCACCTAGGCGAAACCCCATAAAAAGAAGACCAAAACGACTCAAATGGAACCCATTATCATCCAGGCCGCAAGGAACAACATGTAGCTATTACATATGCAGAAGCCCAAATAGAAAACACACCAGTCTATAATAAGAACGTCCAAATAGAGGCATTGTCCTCTAACATCACAATTGACTAGACAGTTCATGATAAGGAAACACAGACTATAAGAACCAGATGTCGCAATAAGGAGATCCAGGTAGATCTCCAACCCAAAAATGTTATGATAGACAATGATCCGAGGATAGTGAAACTTCAAAAGGATTTGGCATGGGCCCAACAAACAATAGAAAAGCTCATAGAGGAAACTGTTCCTCAAGAGCAATATCAGAAGTTACAACAGCACGTAAAGAACATCAATGCATCAGAGAGTGAGGCCTTTGATAGATGGCGAAGGGCATAGGAAAAAGTTAAAAAGGTAACCAATAGACTAGACACAGTTATGAATCAAATGGATACCTTATGTTCTATGTATAATGATGTTCTAGCATGTAGGGCACCTGCCAAAAACTATGCTTTGTTTTTTATGGAAGGGTATTTACAATTGAAAATTAAGGCTATCAAGGCAGGGGTGCCTATAGAGCTAAAAGCTATTGACGATTTCATAAACTGCTGTAAGCATTATGGGGTGAAATTCTAGCGATTGCTATGTGAGTTTTATTTGCATAATCTTGTGTTGGATGGTGAAATGGAAGAGAACCCTAACCCTTTTGTGGTTGACATCCAGCTTCAGGCATTCATCTCTTTTGCTGTTAACCAGACAAAGTGGCTTAAAGCCCACAATACCTTTCAGAGACAGGAGAACAGGTTAGATCTGTGGGTAAGGGGTGAACCTAGAAACCTATTACAACTATGGAATAAGCATAGAAGCTTAATGAGAAAGCAGGGTGTGATCTAGACATTGGGACTCATTCACACAATAGTTTTCCAGCAATGGGTAGAATACTTCCTAGCCATCAAAGACCTTGCCATAGAAGCAGACAAATTCCAATACAAGACTTCCAATTAGAATGTCCAAGATAGAGATCCTTTCAATTACGCAAATTTTAAGCTAGCTACTAATCGCCTAGTTACCTATGGTGACCTCATCTTGAGAGAAGGTCTGTCTTGGTTAGGTTGTAGGTTTCGAAGTCCAATCATCTGGTATCCTGTGCCAGGGTATAGAGCCCTATATGAATTTCTTGAAGGTTAGACAGGGCATATTTTTTAAGTTTTAGCTAGAAATCATGGTTTCAGACCACTGCATGAAAATCCTTCTCCAGCCTATTCCCTAACTACCTTGCATGTCAATTACAATGTTTTCATGAGGGCATGAAAAAGGGTAAGCAAGGGGGTGTATTGAGCATTGGAAAAGGTATGCGTTTACCCTCTATTTCTTTATTTTTTCCTTTAAATCATAAATTATTTACATTCTAAAATGGTAATATGTTAAAGGATTATGATAGAATTAAGGAAATTTGTGATTGATGTAAAATGATTAATTATTTTTTTTCTATGCAGAAAGTGAAGAAAGTGGAAGATCACCATTCCGAAGGAACAGACAAATCAAAACCAACTGTTGTCCCTTTGATAGGAAACCGCATCCAGACGAGGAAATCAAGATCGGAGCACATGGGCTATAAAAAGGAAGAAGAAATGCGGTATCAGCACAAGAGGACAAAATGATAACTGAAGACTAAAGATATGGTGAATCCCTCAGGATCCTTTTGATCCTGAGGGATCGCTGCCTCAAGACTTATCTGTATTTTTGATACTTCTTCCTGGCCATTATAAAAAGGGACAGTGCTGCTAGCCCAGGGGGTGGATTATTATTGTTGATTTGTAGAATTTACTATTGTAATCTGAACTTTGATCATCGACTCTCTTTAAAGAGTGATAGCTGTAACTCTGCCATTTACCTTTAATATATAACTCAGTTGTTGTTCCATTCATTGATCCTAGAGTAAACGGAGTAGTATTTCCATGGTGGCTAAGGGCCCGGCCCTAGTGGATCACTTGCTTCTTGTATCATTATTTTCCAATTACATTCATGTGTGGTTTGATTTCCTTTGCATTTCCTTAATGTGCTTTATTCAGTAATCTCTCATTTCTGAACATTTCATTTAATTGCTCTGTTATATCAAATTAGTAATTGGATAGCAAGATTATTATTTGCAACTGAAAATGTTATGATGTTCACTCTGAAATAATATTGCACTGTCTAATTCAGAGATTTCTATTCATTTACAAATTGATATTGTTGTTCATTTACAGATTAACATTGTTGCTCATTTACAAATTGATATTGCTATTCGTTTACCGATTGGTATTGCTGTTCATTTAGCTACGATTTACTTACAATTGTGATTGTTGTTCATTTGATTACTGTTCCACTATAATTGCAATTTTCGTTCCTTTATAACTGTGGTTAATGCCCATTATGCTAGAGTAAGATTACTGATTCTATAGCTACTGTGTGTTTACACTTGATTAAGTTTGTTGTTCAATTTCCGTAGACTTGCTTAGGTTTGTTGTTCCTTTCTTAGATTGTTGTTCAATCCCGTTATTAGATTTTTGTTCAATTCCTTTATTAGTTAAATATTGTTGCTTAATTCAATTTTGTAGATTAAGTTTTGATGTTTGATCTCTTCAATAGATTAGTTATTGTTCCTTTTCTGCTAATTGAATTGTTATTTCCTGCATTTGCTTTGGTGTGGATAGAAATATCTACAACTGTAATGAACATTGACTACTCCTGTCTAAGTTCTCAGATTGGAGATCTTGTCTTTGATTGATTTTCATTTACATCAGTTTATAGGGAAAAGTGTTATCATTACTGCATCCTTGACTAATGATTGTTGTAGTTTCTTGAGTGAATGCTTTAGTTACAAATCATTTAAGTTTTTTTTTCCATTACAATTAGAGCTTGTTTCCCGCATTTATTTACTTTCATAAAGGATTATATTGCAAGCATTACTTTTGAAAAAGTTACTGCCTCAGACTGAGTACACTCTTGAGATAAAAAATCATACCTGGATTGATAATTAATGTAGGGTAAATAGAGGTTAAAAATACCATGTTTATCACTCAACAATAGTCTTTGAGGGACTCATCACTTCCTATGGTCATTCGGAAAATTTCTTCTTTACTATCTTTTGACCTAAAATAGTCTCGATACTTATTGTTAAAGGCTTGCTACATTTGAGCCCAAGTTGTGATGTTATTTCTAGGTAATCCCATGAACCAGCATAGTGTTGCATCCTCGAGAATAGAAGGGAATAGTTTCAACTTTTTCTCATCTTCTACATAGTCATAGGTTCGACAGATAATATCAAACTCAAACAAAAAGGTGTCAGGATCTTCTGTAGTTAGACTATGGAAATGAGGTAGGGCGGAAGGGCTTGTATTCTTCATTTTGGTGTCCCCATTGGCATCCCAAATATGAAAGGTACCCTATATTCTCTCTCCATTCCCCCTAGCATTTCTGTTTTCAGCCATTGGCTCCAAAGGAATGTTTTCTTCTTCTTCTTCCCCTATAGGTTCTTCAAATATGTCTTGCTATTCACCTAAGGGTTCTTCTTGATCACAGTCATCGAAGAAGAGAGAAGGTTGGCTGTGTGAAGAAGTGGGGGTGTTGGGCAAAACTTTTCTTGAGTTATCTCTATTCCTACAAAGCATGAAAGGAAATATTTTTGGTTGGTTTTTGTTTCCTTTTTGCCACACTAATAGTACCTACAGAAACTGAAATTGATTGAACAAAATAAATTACAACTAATTGAAATGAACTTGCTGAAATGAAATTTGCAGTATTAAAGAGGAAAGCAAGGAAATGCAGAACTGAAGGAAATGGAATGACTAGTCTACTCTTACTGAAATGAATTTTTCAAAATTGAAAAGGAAAGCAAGGAAATGCAGAACTAAAGGAAAAGAAAGGACTAGTCTACTTTTGCTGAAATAAAATATTAGCAGAATGTTACAATGGAGAATAAAAGAAAGCAGTAATCACAGAATACTCTGACACTTCCCCAGAAAAGGTGCCAAAAAGTGGTGAGCACCAATATTACAGAAATAATGTTTCAACCCTTGGGCTTCCTGCTTTGCTCTTATCAACCCGGTAGTTTGTAACAAACTTGGAAGCGTCAGTGATGTATGCACAAGTACTAGTTCACACTGCAGGTTGTCACTTGGTCAGCCGACGCAAGATCACTAGGAGCTTGAGCCAACTTCTATGGATTCCAAAAGGAGCTCTATATATGATGAAAGGAAAAAAAGATAGATGCTATTCTAACTGTAGAAAGGAGAAAAACTGAAATGCAAAGCAAACCTAATAAACCCTAATTAACCAACTAATCATGCTTTTGCAGAAAACGCTATGAAAAACATGAAAGGAATGTCATTACCTACTCAAGTAAATAAACAAAATCTAGCTAAGCTATTTATGGAATTAAATATGCAAAAAACATATTTTTGGATTTTTATGTATTTTTATGTGAATTTGACATGCATGTAATTTATTGTGTGTGAATGTGGCAGTGAATAGGTGGCATTGGAGGGCGGTTTTGGGATTTGAGAGGATTTAGGATGGTGTTGATGGGTCCTAGGAGGACTCGGGTGGCCTTCTAGAAGCTTTTCCCACACCTGGCCTTCACAAGAAAGTCTACAGGAAAATCTATAGGAGGAGACAAGAAATCTACAGGAGGAAAACAGGGAATCTACGAGAGGCTTACAGGAGGAGGCCAAGAGCAGTTTTCACTATTTTTATAGTGTGAGAGTGGGTGGAAAAGGCATATGAAGGTTGGAATGAGGTGTTAGAGTACCTAGGGTTTACCAAGAATTAGTAGGAGAGAAGAAGATGATTGGGTTTGCTCAAGGAGAGAGGAAGAAGTTCTATGGAAAGTGCAGGAAACTAAGGTAGAATGGAGGTGAGGTTTGGGCAACCTGTAGGGCATGGATCAGATGGAGGATGTGATGGCTGATAAGTTGGCCTATTGCAAAGGAACTAATAGTCAACTAATAATATCAAACAAGCAATGAAATGAGTGCATCTAAAAAAATAGAGTTTTGCATCAAACTAGTCTAATCTATGATCTATGAAAGGAAATGATGAGAAATGCTACAAGAAAGGAAAGCATGAAAGAAGACTATTGAAAATGAAGAAGTGAGCATGATGAAGAAGATTTGAAGCAAAGCATAATTAAACTATTAACCTACTAAAAAACTGCAAACACTAGAAATCCTATGAATAAGGAAAATCTATGTTTTTGGGGCAGCAAGAGGGTCTTTGCCTCAAAGCATGGTCCCAAAGGGAGGAAGAGAGGCCAAGGCACTATTGCTAGCCTTTTGAATCTTCTCTTTATCACTACTTAACCTACTACAGAAAGCACAAATGGAAGCAAACTACTAAATCATCAAAATCAACCTATTCTTAACCATTAAAAGAAATACATCCAACAACAACCTAATCCACAAACTAAAATAAAAAATACAAATACAAGTAAAGAGGAGCTTTGCTACTTATATTGGGCCCTAAAACAAGAGTTTCAACTCTCTGAGGTAACTTGGTGCTAGCTCAAAAAGGATTCCATCGTTATTATCAAAACAATAACAAGATTACATGAAACTGTCACAAAAATAATAAGCTCGAAGTTGGAGCAGAGTTTACATAAGAAAAAATCCAACAAAAATCTGACCCTAGTGAGGCCCTAGGCCCCTCTACTTATACAAATGAAGCTGCCAATAGCTTCCTTAAAATCAAGGAGGCTCAGCTCCCAAAACTTTAGATAATCATCAGTCATCCTCCACTTTCTTGGTTGCCTTCTAGTGCATGATTTGGCTGCTTGTACTCTGAGCTGAATGAAGGGGAATTCAAAGTAAGGAGTAATAAATGAGGGGAATTCCCTCCTATAAGTCCTCTCCTTTTTCCACTTCAAGTTATTGTTGCCATTTTTCCACTGGATCCTTGACTTTGACCTCGAAATTCATCAATAATCTGCATTAAAAACATGTTAGATCACATGGCATCATAACTAACTCAACTCACTCTATAAGCATAAATATAATCAGAAAATCATAAAATAAGCTAAGATAATGGTTTATTTGACTAGGTTAGGGGGTAAAATGAGCCCATATAATTACCCATTTATGAGGTTCATCAACCCCCATCGCTTCACATAGCCAACCTTCTCTCTTCTTCAGTGGTTGCAATCAAGAAGAACCCTTAAGTGAAAAACCAGACATATTTGAAGAAGCTATAGGGGAAAAAGAAGAAGAAAACATTCCTCTGGAGCCAATGGCTAAAAACAGAAATGCTAGAGGGAGTGGAGAGAGAATATAGGGTACCTTTCCCATTCGGGAGACCAATGGGGACACCAAAATGAAGAATATCAATCCTTCAGCCCTACCTCATTTCCGTGGTCTGACTACAGAAGATCTTGACACCTTCTTGTTCGAGTTTGCTGTCATCTATCGAACTTATGACTATGCATAAGACGAGCAAAAGTTGAAATTGTTCCCTTCTACTCTCAAGGATGCAACATTGCACTGGTTCATGGGATTACCTGGCACTAACATCACAAATCAGGCTCAAACGCAACAGGCCTTTACCAAAAAGTATTGATACTATTGTAGGTCAAAATATACTAAAGAAGAAATCTTCTGAACGACCATGGGAAGTGATGAGTCCCTGGAAGACTATGAAGAGATGTTCCAACTTAATTACAAAAGGGTTGGGTGTACACTTGACCCTGAGTCTCTGAAGTTGGTCCTGCTCAAGGGAATCCGGGAAGACCTTCTAGACACCCTCCATCTACTAGCCGGGGGAGATATCTACCAACTATGCTATGAGGACATAAAGACTATTTTTAGAAACCATTATAGAGCAGCAAGAAAGAAAGGTAGGGGAAGTCAACCGATAGCCAGTGCCTCTTCTTCCAATTCATCCATTGGAGGGGAAATTGGAAGCATGCTGGAAGATTTCAAGAGTGAGATGCTGTAGACTGTTGCCATGCAAATGGATACCTTACATATCAAAAGAAAGCAAGAGGAATCAGAGAGAGCTTTAGCCATTTTTTGTCCTAGATGCACGAAGAGGCATCCTAGGAATGAATGCCCATTGAACTCTATAGAGGTATGTTCAATCTATGAAGAGAATCATTCTATAGATAAGTGCCCTTCCTTGCCTCGTCTTAAAGCTATACACCAAGGGGCTAAAGGAGCCACTGAACAAATCTATTACATAAACCAAAGGAGGCTGCATGGACCTAGACCATACCAATAGGGGATGCAAGGGACATCTCAGGCATACTACCACCCCAGCCAAGTCACACCTTCTTGGGGCCCCCCTACTCATCCTTCCTAGTCCACACCTCCTCCTTAGTCCTTCACATCTCAATATCATGCCCAACTAACTGCTCATTCATTTCAACCCTATGCTCAGCCGCAACCTCAGTGGAATGCATCTCATCAGGGGTGGAGGCCCCAATACAAATATCCTCCTGCTCTTCTTCCTCCACCACCTGCCCAACCACAACCATTACCTTCTGCTCCACCAAAGCAACCCTAAATGCCTGCCCGACCAAATCTGAACCCGAACAATAGATAGGCTCAACAAGTGTATAGTGGGGAATCATCATGCCCAAATTATGTTGTGGAGATTGAAGAAATCAACTTGCGATCTGGGAAAGCTCTTCTAGATAGCCAGCCTCCACCCAGGGAGGTTAAGGAAGATAAAGAGGAAAGTGAACCTAAACCCTTTCCTACGAGACTATCCATGACAATCTAGCCTACCTCAGAAGAGATTGAACTCCTGGGAGAATTGAAACATTTATGTGTGAAGATACCACTTCTCCAAGCCATAAAATATGTACCTATCTACAATAGGTTGATCAAAGAGAAGTGCTTTAGGCATCCAAGAAGATGCAAGAGAGATGCCCCAACCATCAATGTCATAGGACAACTGTCAGACCTAATGTTGGACAGAAAATCTGTGAAAAATATATGGATCCTAGAAGCCCAGTAGTTGATGTCCACATCAATGGCACAATGGTCCCATATACCTTGATTGATTTGGGTGCTGCCATTAATGTGATGATGAAGGAAACAATGCTCAAACTTAACCTCCAGGGCTCCTTGAGGAAGACCACGACGGTGCTGCAGCTAGTAGATCACTCCATCGTGACCCCTAAGGGGATTGTGGAAGATGTGATTGTCTTTGCTAATGCTTGGGAGTACCCTGCTAATTTCTTTGTTCTCCAGCCAAAGGAAAAGCTTACTGGGTATCCTCTCATTTTGGGAAGACCCTAGTTGGCTACAGTCGATGCTTACATCAGCTGCCGAGTTGGGAACATGACTATCAAGAATGGGAATATGTCCAAGTAGTTGACCCTATATCCTCCTGCCTAACCCTTATTAGAACATGATCTACCTCTTTGGTTGGAGGAGGAGGATGAGGATGAAGTTTATTCTCCACTGCTTTATGCATTGGAAATCACCATGGGAGGAAAACCACAAGATGAGGATGATATGATTGAAAATTTGATTTGGAATCCACCTCCTAGTGTATCACCATTAGACGACATAGTAAGTGAAACCCAAAACAACCCCTCAATTGATCTCTATGTGGCCGACCCTACTTCTCTCCATGTCAAAAATATAGATTTCGGCCTAGAAAGGACACTGAAAATCAATCCATCTCTATCTCCTTTCCCAGAGAAGGAGCTATGTAGCCTACTAAGAAAACATCTAGATGCCTTCACTTGGAGGTTTAAGGAGATGAAGGCAGCACACCCCTTAGTATGTACTCATCATATATACATCAAGGAAGATTGCAAGCCATTCAGGCAACCTCAAAGGAGGATGAACCCAACACTTAAAGATATTGTTAAGGAAGAACTGCAGAAATTGCTTGATGCAGGTTTCATCTATCCCATTTTTGACAATGAATGGGTCTCTCCTTTGGTGCTAGTGCCAAAGAAAAATAGTAAGTGGAGAATCTGTGTTGATTATCAGGAATTGAACAAAACCACTAAAAAGGACCACTTTCCTTTACCTTTCATAGATCAAGTGTTAGATGGTTTGGCAGGGAAAAAGTTTTTCTCCTTCCTAGATGGGTTTATCAGGTACAATAAGATTCAAATTAGCCTAAAATACCAAGATAAGACCACTTTCACTTGTCCTTGGGGTACCTTTGCATATCGGGTCCTTCCTTTTGGTTTGTGCAATGCTCCAGCCACTTTCCAAAGAGCGGTATTGAGCATATTTTCTAAATTGGTTCATGATGCAGTAGAAATATACATGGATGATTTTACTCCTTATGGCTCTGACTTTGAGGAAGATTTATCTAACCTAGGAAAAGTTCTAGATAAGTGTATTGAGATGAACTTGTCCCTCAGTCTGGAAAAATGTGAATTTTTTATGGCTGAAGGGATCATGCTAGGTCATGCAATATCTCAACAAAGACTACAGGTGGACCCCAACAAAATTACTGTCATCTAAAGGGTCCCACCTCTTCAAAGGGTGACAAATGTCAGAATTTTCCTAGGCTTAGTTATACATTACAAAAGATTCATTAAAGACTTCAGCAACATAGCCTCTCCTTTGTTTAGCCTTCTAGGTAAAAATGTTGAGTTCATATGGTCAAAAAACTGCTAAGAAGCATTGGATACCTTGAAGAGCAAGCTCGTGACTGCCCCAATTCTGAGAGGCCCAAACTGGGCCCTGCCATTTCACATTCACACAGATGCTTCGAACAAAGTGATAAGAGTAGCCTTAGGACAAGTTGATGAAAAGTTACCTTATGCCATATACTTTAAAAGAAAAAACTTGTCAAAGGCAGAGTTAAACTATATAGTGATCGAGAAGAAATTCCTAGCTGTCGTGCATTCCATAAACAAATTCATACATTATATCATGGGCTTTCTAACCTTTGTGCATGCTGATCATGCTGCAATTAGATATTTAATGAACAAACCAAATGTAAATGCTTGCATTATTAGATGGTTGATTTTACTGTAGCAGTTTGATTTGACAATTATTGATAAGCCTGGTAAAGGGAATGTTGTTGCTGACTTTTTGTCTAGAGTGAATTTTCCTGCAGGTGAAGAAGGAACGGTGGATGACCAAATTCTAGATGAACACCTCTTTGCCATATCAGTACTCTCTCCCTGGTTTTCTGATATAGAAAACTACTTGGTTTTAGCATATTTCCCACCACACTTGTCCTCAAAAGAGAAGAGCGGGATAGTAAGGAAAAGCACCCCTTTCACCTGGATTGGAGGAAATCTCTTCAAACATGGCCCATATGATATCTTGAGAAGATGTGTTATAGAGGAGAGAGTCTTTGACATCCTCCTGACCTTTCATGATGGGCCTTGTGGAGGTCATTTTGCAACAAAAAGAAACGCCTTCAAGATATTACAAGCAGGCTACTACTATCCCACTCTTCATCAGGATGTGAGGAGAAACACAAGCCAGTGTGATCAGTATTAGAAGATGGGGAAACCCACTCCAAAGGATGAAATTCCCATGAAAATTCAAGTGACCTTTGAGCCATTTGAGAAGTGGGGCATGTACTTTGTGGTGCCTATCAACCCCCCTTCAAAGCAGAAGTAGTACATCATTGTGTGCACCGACTACCTGACAAAGTGGGTAGAGACAAAAGCAATCAAAGTAGCGACAAAGGAAAAAGTAGCTGAGTTTTTGAGAGAAAACATATTCTACAAATTCGGGTATCTGAGAGAGTTGTTCATAGACCAAGGTAGTCAGTTCACTTCCAGCCTGATTGAGGACCTACTCACACATCATAAGATCAAGCATAGGACCTCCACCCCTTACCATCCACAAGCCAATGGGCAAGTGGAGGTCACTAACAAAGCTTTGAAAGGGATCCTAACCAAGGTAGTGAGCAGTAGCAGAAAAGACTGGGTAGAAAGATTAGTTGAGGGCACTTGGGCCTACCACACAACATGGAGGACCACCGCCAGGCTCACACCCTATGAACTAGTCTATGGGAAGAAGGCTTTGCTCTCAATAGAGTTTGAATTCAATACCCTAATGATGGCAGCTCAGCTAGACCTAGACCTCAGCAATGCACAGAAGGAAAGATTACTTCAGCTCAATGGATTGGATGAATACAGATTGCAAGCCCTTCTCCATACAGAGGTAATTCAGCTTCAGAGAAAGATATGGCATGAAAAAAATATCAAGGAGAAGCAATTACAAGAGGAAGATTGAGCACTACTTTATGATTCAAGATACAAAGATTTCAAAGGAAAGCTGACGACAAGATGGCTAGGACCCTACATTGTGGAGAAATGCAATGACAATGGTTCAGTTCTGATCAAAACCATTAATGATGAAGCCATCCCCATGCTTGTCAATGGACATTGGTTGAAAGTCTACAAGAAACCCCTCTCCAAGCAAGAGTTCATTGAAGATTTGAATAAAATAGTGATGGTAGTGGAGCATGTTTTGGCTTCCACTTCACCCACTCATTGAAGGAAAGAAAAAATAAAAAATAAGGACTCAAGTGAAAACCTCTATGTGCGCTCGTGTCCCATCAATGGGTTGAAAACCTCTTTTGAGGTGGCCTAGTGATGAAAAAGAGAAAAGAGAGCAAAATAGAATAAGATCTATGGGTGAAAACCTCCCTTGGAGGCGCCCAGGGCAGGAAATTAAGGTGAAAACCTCTCTGAGGTGCCCTAGTTGTTTTCAATAAATAAATAAATAAATAAATTTTTGTTGCATTGCAGGTTTGAAGGAGGACTACAAGAAGCAGAAGAAGGTGCCAAGCGAACCCTGACATTCACACCAACACCCATCTCACCTTCTCCACCCCTTCCTCCATCATATTTGGAATCTCTTTCACCCCACTGCACTTTTTTCCAAAACTGTGTGTTCTACAGCAGACTCTGTGTTTTCTATAAGAGGCTCCAATAGGAATTACAGAGAGCCAAAAATGTCTGCAGAAGGCAATTTGAGGGACTAGGAGAGCTTCATGAGGAACTTATCATCCCTCTTACCACCTTCAAGCCTCCTTTCTATTATTTCCAAGCCTGCATCACACCCCCAAGCATCATTTCTTTTCCTATCCAAGAAAAAAAAAAAAAAAATTCCCAATATTCAAAAAGAAACAAAAATAAAAAATAAAAAAGGGAAGGCACCAATAACCATACCTAAAGCTTACCTGTTTTCCCTCCATCATGCATGACACCTTTGGCATTATTCTCGAGCTCCAAGCATAGGGAAAAGCTGAATTTTTAAGGGGAGAAGTAGCTACAAGAGCTCCTATAGGAATTCTTGTAGCAGTTGATCCCATAGAAGTCCAGCACCAACAACAGAAGAGTGCACATCTGAAGGTTGGAAAGGCACATGCAACCCAGCTCTAGCAAAAGAAGACCCTACAAAAATACACAACCACACATTAGCTAGCAGAGACAGCATGCATGGAGAAGAATGAAGGCATGCAACAGAGAGAGCCACAACACCTCACAACCAATACACTCAGATCACAGGTAAGTAACTAAATCACTCCTCTATTTGCATTTGTGTAATTAGGATTCATATGAAGGAAACGAGATGGTTGAGACTGAATGAGGGAAAGGTGGCCAGTTAACTTGGCCACCTTCATCTAGTTGACTCCACTCATCCAAGATGTCACCCACACGTGTGCACAGTCAACTCAAGAAAAGATGCCAAGGACATGTAGTGGAGAAAGAGTGAACTCTGATGCAATAATGAGGGATGATTACAAGAAGGGGCCATGATGACAAGGTAGGTGGGGGCCAACAGTCTGAATATGGCCAACGTACACCTTGCCAGCTCAGCACTCATAACTTAAAGTATCCATAATGGGTAATGAGCACTCCTCCCCGCGTATTCTCACCACCTTTTCTTCATTTCCTCCTCGTAACTTAGCTACAACAACTTTCTTTTATCCCCACAGCCTTGCAACCACCATCCTACAATGATTTCCTCCCTATCTTTTTTCTTGGCATTTTCTACAGGAGCTCCTATAGAAAATCTACAAGAGGGATAGTGAGCTTCTACAGGAGGGGAAATGAGCCATTTTGAAGGGGAAAACATGGTTTTCGGCACAAAATTCAGTTTTAAGAGGTAGGGTTCATGCATGCCCCCTACTGAATGTCAATACATGAAAGAAGTGGTCTCAATTTGAGGGTGAAACCAGTCTTTAGGAGGGCAAGAAATACATACAAAGAATTTTTTATTTATTTAAAAAGAGAAACACAGTCTCCTCTGTTTTTTTATTTTTCTCAAAAAATCTCTATCTCCACCTCTATATTTGTTTTTTAAAAAAAGAACAGGTATTATGACAGGAAGGTTTATGAGAAGGGAGCGCACTAACTCCACTAGGCTCCATGCACATCCCCAATTAGTGGACATATTCACAAGAAGCCACCTAGAAAATGAGAATGATATCCTAAGGACACAGTTGAAAGAGAAAGAGACTTAGCTAGCATACATGGCCAGCTTATCCATGGAGGAACTACAATGCAGAACACCAGCCAAATCTTATGGCCTTTATCTGAAGTACCAATGGCTTCAATTCCAAATAAAGACCTTGGCACAAAGAGGCACAATTCCTTTCCAAGACTACAGGTAGCTCATGGACCTGTGTGACTAGAGCACCTTGGAGGATAAAGAAAAGATGGCAGAGTTCTACCTACATAATGTGGCCCTCATAGACATGAAGGTGTGGGACCCCAATGCTAAGCTAGGGGACCTACAAGTAATGGGCATGGCTTCATGAATGAACCATGAAGAATTGAGAGTAGTAGAAATAAAAAGATTGATAATAAAAGAGCAGAATGAGCCATTAATGATAAGAGTTGAGCCATCAGATCCTATGGCACTCATCAGCACACACAACCTGCTTGCAAAAGACCCCCAAATTACCCCTAAATATCTAACCAATCAGGCACAAGCCATTGAACACTTTGAATATATGCAAAGGATACTTAGGGATGACTACGTGCATGCATGCATGAGAAGATGGAACACCTTACCTCATAGTTTGCAAATTAGGGAATACCATTCCCCCATGAGGCTAAAGCAGGCATTGAAAAGAGTGCCAATGTACAAGAACTCCATGCAAAGGCTGAAGGTCAATTGGATTGGCCTCAAACTGAGTCCTCCACTCCTATTAGGCATGCTAGAAGGTAGAAGAGAAGAAGAAGAGGAAGAGTAGTGGAAGGAGATGGAAATAAAGGCAAGGTTTTATGGCCAACATGAGCAGACCACATCAAAAGCTTGAGAAGCTAGGGAGGCCACCAAGGCCATAAAAGATGAGGAGATTGACTAAGTTGCTCAGAGGGTGAGCAACACCTTCAATAGGGGGGTGATGATGAGCCTCATAAATGGGTAATTATATGGGCTCATTTTACCTCCTAACTTCGTCAAATCAACCATTCTCTTAGCTTATCGTAAGATTTCTGATTATATTTATGCTTATAGAGTGAGTTGAGCTAGTTATGATGCCATATGGTATAACATGTGTTTAATACAGATTATTGATGAATTTCAAGGTCAAAGTCAAGGATCCAATGGTCAGATGGTAGAAATAACTTGAAGAAGATAGAGGAGAAGACTTATAGAAGGGAATCCCCCTCATTTATTACTCCTCACTTTGAATTCCCCTTCATTCAGCTCGGAGTACAAGCAGCTGAATCATGCACTAGAAGGCAGCCGAGCAAGTGGAGAATGATTGATAGTTATCTCGAGTTTTGGGAGCCAAACCTCCATAATTTTAAGGAAGTTGTTAGTAGCTTCAAATGTATAAGTAGAGAGGCCTAGGGCCTCACTAGGGTCAGATTTTTTTCTTATGTGAACTCTTCTCAAATTTCGAGCTTATTATTTTGTGATAGTTTCATGTAAACTTGCTATTTTTTTATAATGAAGATGGAATCCTTTTCGAGCTAGCACTGAGTTACCTCAGAGGGCTGAAGCTCTTGGGTTAGGGCCCAATCCAAGCAGCCAAGCTTCTCTTTACTTGTATTTGTATGCTTACTTTAGTTTGTAGATTAATTTGCTGCTAGATGTATTTCTTTCATGGTTAAGAATAGGTTGCTTTTGATGATTTAGTAGTTTGCTTCCATTTGTGCTTTCTGAAGTAGGTTGAGTAGTGATCAGAAAAGATTCAAAAGGCTAGCAATAATTCCTTGGCCTCTCTTCCTCCCTCTGGGACCATGATTTGAGGCAAAGACCCTCTTGCTACCCCAAAAACACAGATTTTCCTCAGTCATAGGACTTCTAGTGTTTGCAGCTTTTTAATAGGTTAATAGTCCAGTTTTTCTTTGCTTCAGATCTTCCTTGTCATGTTCACTTCTTGATTTGCAATAGTCCTCTTTCATGCTTTCCTTTCTTGCAGCATTTCTCAGCATTTCCTTTCATAGGTCATAGTTTAGATCATTTTAATGCAAAACTCTGTTTTTCCTAAATGCACTCATTTCATTGTTTGCTTCTTGGTTAACTGTCAGTTCCTTTGCTACAGATCTCTTCCAATAGTAGACTAGATTATCATCAATCACACCCTCCATCTGATCTAGGCCCTATAGGTCTTCCCAAACCTCACCTCAATTCTGCCTTAGTTTCCTGCATTTTCCATAGAACTTCTTCCTCTCTCCTTGAGCAAACCCAATCATCTTTTTCTCTCCTGGTGGGTCATGGTAGACCTTAGGTGCCCTAACACCTCACTCCAACCTTCTTCCACCTTTTCCACCCACTCTCACACCCTCAGAATAGCGGAAATTTCTCTCGGCCTCCTCTTGTAGGCCTCCTGTAGTTTCCCTGTTTTCCTCCTATAGTTTCCCTGTGTCCTCTTGTAGTTTTTCCTGTAGGCTTTATTTTGAAGGTCGAGTGTGGGAAAAGCCTCTAGAAGGCCACCTAAGACCTCCTAGGACCCATCCACACCATCTTCCATCCTTCTAACCTCCAAATCCACCCTTTACCTCCACTTGTTCACTGCCACACTCACACACAATAAATTAGATGCTTGTCAAATTCACATAAAAATACATAAAAATCCAAAAATATGTTTTTTTCTTATTTACTTCCAGAAATAGCATGGTTAGATGTTGTTTGCTTCCTTGAGTAGGTAATGGCATTGCTTTCATGGTTTTCATAGTGTTTTTTGGCAAAAGTATAATTAGCTTGTTAATTAGGGTTTACTAGGTCTTGCCTTACATTCCAATCTTTTTCTTTCTACAACTAGAATAGCCTCAATAGAGTAATCTTTATTTCTTTCATCACACTTAGAGCTTCTTCTGAGATATATAGAAGTTGGCTTGAGCTCCTAGTGATCTTGCGCCGGCTGACCAAGTGACAACTCGTAGTAAGAGCTAGTACTTGTGCATATAGCACCGACGCTTCCAAGTTTGTTACAAACTACCGGGTTGATAAAAGTAAAGTTGGCAGCCCTAGAGTTGCAGCATTCTTGCTGCAATACTGATGCTCACTAGTCGGCCTGCAAATAGAGCAAGGCTCTAAGGTTAGAGGTCAGCTTTTTGGCTATGATCTTGAATGTTTTTTTTTTCTCGGTAACAAAGCTAATCTATTAAATATTTACAGAGTACAAAATTACATCAGGTAAGACCCGTTTGCTCTTGCCGAGGCATAGACAAAACTAAGACTGTCCATAAACACGCAAGCCCGCGCAGGGGAAACAGAAAGAACTATCACCATTGACACAAAAAGGACTGTTCAAGTCGTCCCGCGCAGGGGAGACACAAAAAACCATCAGCTTTGACATTCTGAAAAAAACATAGACTGAAACAACAACAAACCAGGAGATGGCAGCGTGATTGCGCCCAGGAGGAGCAGGGGCGCCGGCGTGATTATTCACTCGGCTCATCCAGTTGCTCCTCCACAATTGGGTACCAGCCGTAGTAATCCGGCTCAGCATGAGTAGGCGAGGTCACTTCCGCCTCCCCAGCGGTGGCTTTTGGAGCATTCTGGGATTGCTTGGATGTATCCTCGACGTTGGCCCGACTCTTGTCTTCCTGCTCCATCTCAGCTGTCGGAGCTTGCTCTGCATCCCCCTGGTGGTCCTGCATCCCCTGCTCCCGAGCATCCATGGGGTCATCCACCTCAGGAGGGTTCTCGATGAACAGAATGGAGACATGAGCACTAATTCTCGGATTTGTCGTGGAGCTGGTGAAGTTGAAAATAGTGGAGCCGAAGGCTGGCAAGGAGGCCGAGCTGGATGCCTCTGCATCCATATGTTGGCCAGAGAGCAGGGGAATGGCTCCAATGGAGCTTGCCAAATTACAGTGGCAGTAGTGCCTCGTTTCATCTCTCACAGGTCTGCTCGAGCCCCCGCCTCTGGAGGAACCACGACGGCTCAACAACCTTTGTCTGGGTTTCACCATAATGGTATGAGCCTCCTTGCAAACTGCCAGGTGAGTCGGATTGTCGCAAACCAGAACCAACACCGCATTAGACTCCACCGCGTGAGAGGGGGCCGCTTCAACAACAGAGAGGCCAGCCAAATGCAGCACGACCAGAATTCCTTGCTCCCAACTGGATATAAGCTCGCCATCGTCACCTACCCACCTCGAATTCCCATCTGCCATAACTGCATCAATGCTCTGGGCATTCACTTCTGCCGTCCCCCATCCCTTCGATTTAAACCAGGAATGAGCACGTCGTCCTCTCGCATGGAATTCCACGTGATGCCCATGGAGCGGCATGTGGCTAGCTTCCATCTCTCGTCTCATCACATTAAACACCCGCATCCGAGGGAGTTTCCTCCATTTGGACCAGTCGCGAACACTCTTGGGCTTCCTCATTCGATAATATGTCATTCAGCTGTCTAGTAATTAGAGAGTGATTACCTCCCACTCCAACATTGGCCATGTAGTCCGCTATCTTATTACCCTCCCTCTTTGTGTGAGTGAAGGTGATAGCTCTATTGCTTTGAAGCTTCTGTTCTATAGCTTCCAGACGCGCCTCTAGCCTCCAACTGGTTGCTACTTTTTTGGCTTGTGATCTGTTTAGGATTTTTTTTGCCATATTGATTAGGATTTGGGAGTCTCCTTCAACCTCCAGAGAATAGAGGTTTAGCTCGCTAGCAAGCTGAATACCCTGCCATAACCCTTCCAAGTCAGCTGAGTTGTTGGTGTCCCAGCCAATGCTTCCATAAAAGAGAGTTATGGGAGTTCCTTCATGATTTCTAATTACTCCCCCAAATCCTGCTAATCCAGGATTTCCTTTTGAGGCACCATCAAAGTTAAGTTTGAAAGTGTGCTTTGGCGGAGGCTTCCATTCAGCTTGTTTGTCCTTGCTGTTCGTAGGGGAGTTCTGCTGGTCCGTGCCATTGTTGCATCTGATCTGCCAATTGTCCATGATGGCTTTCTCATTGTCTAAGGTAGGCCAATCCTCCTTCTTCCATGCTCTTGTCATCAGAGTTTCTTGGATGTTTTTGCAGAGCATATGCCAGATTGTGTCCATGGAGGAGCGTTGATTTTTGAAGATGCGTTTGTTTCGCTCCTTCCATATACTCCATAAGATTAGCCCAGGAATCAATCGCCAAAGATGATTGAGGATGTTGCTCTTATACGGGTCCTTTTGCCATTGTCGTATGGAGTTCGTGATTTCCACTTCAAGTCTGCATCTTTTTTGGCAGCGAAAGCTTGCTTTCTCCCATAGTTGGTTGGCTAGAGGACAAGAGTCCAACAAGTGTTGGAGTGTTTCCTCATGGGTGCCACAGTTAACGCATATGGAGGGTTCGTGGAAATTTCTTCTACGAAGCTTGTCCCAAGTTAGGATTCTCTGATGCCCTACCAGCCAGAGAAAGTGACATATCTTTGGCCATGAGCCTGAGTTCCAAATTTTGCCCCAGATTGGGTCTTGAGGTATAGCGTCATTGCAAATAATTTTATAAGCTTCAGACGTGGTGAACGCTCCCTTAGGTAGATATCCCCATCTTAGGATATCCTCCCTTTCGTCATATCTGATTTTTCTTTTGCTGAGCTCAATTTCCAAGGCTGTCGATGACTGGCGATTTACATTTGAGAGGATTTGATTGCCTGGCTTCCAGATTCTGAATCCTTTCTCCAAATCCTGGGTCAAAAAGTGCCTGATCTTGGTCATCTGTGTTTCCTCCTCCATATGATGCAAAGGCTGGTTCAGGGCATTGCTGAGGGTGGGCATTTGATTCCATGCATCCGTCCAGAATCTAGCGTAATTTCCATTTCTCACCTCCCAGAAGCTGTGCTTCTGGATCATTTTATAATGTTCCTTGGCTGCATTCCAAATTAACGAGCCTTTGTTACTGGGTTCCAGTCTGATAAGCTCTTCCTGGGGTCGCTGGTTTGCATATTTTGCTGTCCATAGAGTGACCCACGGCTTTCCTGCATTGGTGAGCCATTGCCACCAGATCTTGGCTCCCATGATGGCATTGCTGTGCTCCGGATCCCTTAGTCCAATTCCTCCTTTTGCCTTTGGCTTGCAAACTGAGCTCCATTTTACCAGTGCCCACTTGCAATTGGTTGCGTTGCTCCCCCATAGGAAATTTCTCTGAATTTTCCTTAATCTTTTTAGGACCCATTTAGGCGCTGCCAAGATGGAGAAAAGGTACAACGGCATAGCTTGAAGGACAGATTTAATGAGAACCGCTCGGCTGACAAGGTTTAGGGTTCTGTGAGTCCATTGATTGAGCCTAGATTCAAGCTTTTCAATTAAAATGCGCCAAGAGGAGCTATGATCTTGAATGTTATGGGTGTATGAAGGCAATATTTTCTCTACGTCTATAAGTCCAAGTCAAGGGTGTTAGTAGATAGATAATGGCTTTGCAACTGTGTGCATAGAGGCCAAGTAGAGCCCGCAGCTGTTTGTGTAGATCCCTATAGCTATGTGCGCAAGGCGGTTCTAGTTGTATTGACAAAAGATAAATAAAGATAAGAATTTCTGAATTAGGTGTGTGTTTTATCGCGAATATATCTGTTTGATTATGTTCTAAATTTATGTTATTCATGATTGCATGCACTGGTTAGTATTGTTAAATGCTTGCTTAAAGACTGTAGATCAGACCTATAATAAACTCATTAATAATAAAACGCAATAGCGCGGATCTATGCGAAAGCCTGACAATAGTGCAGAGTGGTGTGAGGCCGCAGATCAGTTCGTGACCAATCCAGACACATCAATACATCCCCAGGGTATGGAAACCTAGATTTAGTGCCCTCCCCTACTACCTTGGGTGAGACTTCAGTCCACGCTCCGTGGACTATTGCCGAAAGGGACGGTAGAGCAAGATTTGTTTGGCTAATAACTCTTCTGAACTTGGGTCAGGACCCAATAAGCCAACAAATGGTTATGTTGCTGGGACCATGATCTGCCTAAGGGATGGCTCATGTCAAAACACTAGAACCCTACGAAGAAAGAACTTGAAGATTGGTTGGAACAGAAGCTTCACGAGTTCGTGGTACAGGAAAACAGAAATCCACAAATATCTGAGGAAAGGTGGCTGGATCGCTACATATACATGGAAATCCACAAGATCTTCTTCACATCCTTCTTGATAGAACTGTATGAGTGTATCGTGAGGCTAGATGACAGTTAGGGAAGGTGCAGACTTGAACAACCAATCATGTGGACTACAGAGTTGGTACGCAGGCTAGATGCATCTAGAGATAAAATAGCAAGGGTTGTAGATCATTGGTTGGATCGGATAATAGGAGGATTTATCACTGAGTTCACGATACATACAAATGTGAGTTATAGCAAAGAAGAAAGGCGCTTTCTCCAAGGACCGCTGGGTAAGTACATCAAATCATTGAATACCTGGATTAAAATGTTGTTATGTGAAAAACAGGTTATGTGCATCCATTGATGTCAGGGGTAACGCAGAGCGGAAGAGGCTATTGAGGGACCAAATGATTAAAGAATAGTCCTTTGATTTCACTTTCACAAGAAAGCGAGGAGGAGCTCACACGGTTCTATCTGAGAAGTGCAATATGATTGATAAAGCAGCACATTCCATGGATACCACCACCATCCACGCCATCACCTACTTCACTTACATCAAACCCATCTTCACCTACCCCACCTCTACCACCACTGAGGGTTGGAATGGTGAGTGCGATCAAGTTGCTTGTATTTAGAGGTGTAGGAAATGAAGAATCAGATTAGTTCTGGTTTGCGGTAAAGGTTGTATGGGAAGCCCAGGGCATAACAGATGATAACATCAAAAAGGCTACTTTGGTAAGTGCACCACATGATCATGCATTGACATGGTATATAAAGTACTCTAGCGATCACCCGAATGCAGGAATAGCAACAATCTAGGATGCATTAAACAAAGAATTTAGTCGGCCAAAATCAGAGATGCAATCGATCATCAGGTTCAAGGAGATCATGATGCTTTCTATTGAAAATTTTTGGGATCTGGATCAGAGATTGAATAGCATGATCCATGAGGCTAACATGACGCTAACAGATGCACAACATCATGCGTGGTTTGTGGCATCCTTAACACCACACCTAAGGACGACACTGTCATAGTAAAAGATCTCAACCCAAGCTGAAGCCTTAGAGATAGCAATGAGGTTGTACGAAATGAAAATACAGGATCCAAGGTTGGCAGTTCAACAAATCCATGCGAAACTACAAAACCTATGCTTAGAGATGCAAAGTTTGAAACAAGAAAAGGCGCCTCGGTCAGAGGAACGCGAAGATGTGTGGTGCATAAAATGTAAAGGCCAAGGTCACGACAAGGATCACTGCCCCATATTCACGAACTATCTAGCAGGAGGAGGGCTAATGCCATTAAGGCTGAAGGTACAAGCAGGTCCAAGTGCGTCGCTCGCGCTTTGGTGCGCGATTTGTCAAGTAGGGGGACAACACGCAATAGACAACTGTCACCTATTGCAGAAGTATACCCAGACCCCACAACAACTGTATTGCAACTTTTGTAGGTCAGTGGGTCACAAAGAGCGAACGTGTCATACCTATGAGGTAATGATGGAGAGGACCCTAGCCTATCGAATGCAGACTGAGATGTGAGGTTTCGACCCAGCCACGGGGCCACGCGATGGATTCCAAGGACGTGGATGAGGGAGAGGAGGAATGGGACTAGGACGAGGGTGCGAACAGCTGATCTGTTATAATTGTGGAGGGCAGGGACACTACCCATGCAATTGTAATAACCCAATGAGAATATCTTATCTGTACTGTGAGTAGTTTGACCATGAAATGGTATATTGTCTGACGTTGATTGCCCAAATGTGCAAAAATGGGGTACTACAACCTACTCCAACTCAAAATATCCAAATGATGAGATCTGAACCAAGCGAAGAGGACCCCAGTATAAGCATGGTACTGAGGAGTGGCACAACTATAGTGGGAGATGCGAGAAAACAACCTAGAGAAGATGTTAAGGATCACGATGCCCCTACAAAGGAACCTAATTTTGAGATGGAACGTGTGAAGGGGACGTCTAAGGAAGCTAAGAAGAGCTTCATGGAAGCCTCTACTCCAGGTAGTAGGGATCCAATTGAGTTGGGAATGGATCCCTCCATGATTACTACCTTTTCAGAGACATGTATGAAGCTGCTACGTGACAATAAGGAAGTTAAGGGACTATAAGAGCTGATCACTAGGTGTGTAAGATCAGGGGAGCCACGCATAGTCTGGAAACTTGGAAAACATGCTCTGTGCACTGGGCAGGAAATGCGAATGACGACACAAATTGGTGAATATGGGTTGGATCAAGTCATCTTGGATTTGGGGTCGAATGCAAATGTATTGCCTAAGCAAACATGGGAACGCATGGGTAGGCCCGCACTACAGTGGTCTCCTATTCAACTACGGATGGCCAACCAACAAAAGATCTTACTAATGGGAAGATTGCAAGGGGTGACAGTGGACATTGAAGGCATAAGTATGTAGACAGACTTTGAGGTAATAGAAATTGTTGATGACAGTAGTCCATACCCTGCGTTGCTAGGGATAGATTAGGCCACAGACATGAATGGGGTCATCAACTTAAAAAGACAAAAGATGACATTCGAGAAAAAGTCACTCCGTGTTATAATCTCGCTGGACCTAGCCAAAGGAGTGTACTACACTGAACCGGTGCACGACGAGGACAATGATGATGAACTGGACTGCATCTACCAGATAACAGTGCAAGACCAGGATTGGGTGAATCCCACAGCGGACGGGAGAATCTCATGGGAGCACGATAGTTCCTGCACATTGGATTCAGATGAGGAGATAGAATGATGGTAGAACCGATTGCATGAAGTCACAACACTCAACTATAACATGATGATTAGATCACTACGATGCGTGACAACTGAGGTAAGGAAACGAACAGCAGATGACAGTGCAACAAATGGGGAGGACTTTGTCAACCTCTGCAGAACTTCAATCGTAGAGCAGAAGTGGCAGGGCACGCCGAAAGGAGCATTGTGTGTGATAATCACACCAGTGTGGTGTGCACATAGGAAGATGAGGTGGAATGGGCATGAAGGTAGAAGGTGGATGCATGTACGGGTTGGAGGACTTCCGCGGTGAACGCAGCCAGGGTAGCCACTATGAAGTAGTTCGAGCACTTGTCTACAACAGAGGATATGGCTATATGTGGTACAACCATCAACCCAACTGAATCTGCACGTGACAGGGGTTCGCTGGGCCAATAAGGCCATAAACACAAAAGGGTGTGTGAAGAGAACTCTATCCACGGTCAGACGCGATGAAACCAGGAAAGTGCAAAGAATTTCCCCGACCACTGAATGAGAGGACCTGGACAAAGGGACCTGGCAGTTGCAGGAAGCTATTCGGTGTGGCAGCTTGAGACTTCGCGAACTTGAGGAAGAGGGGGCAAGGCTAAGGAGGAAAAGCGCGAGGCTAGACGAAGAAATTAACAAAATAAAAATTGAAGTCGCACCAACGGGCCACACAAATGTGGAAATAAGGGGACTGGACCTGGCCGGCCCTCCTACAATACTAGAACGAGCCACGACCCTGCTATCATAGTTGTGATAGCATCCTACTGAATGAGGGAGCACAACACGCGATTCACTTCTTGATTCGAAGGTATGCGAAGGGTACTTGCAGCTCGGGCTAGCAGGGAAGAGGAAGTCTCACACAAGGGGTGCGACCACTTGATTATCTGTAGGAGGCCCTGTCTCAGCACTCCACGCAGTTGAAAGAGGGCACGAGATTATAAATAAGTCTATAGGAAGGGTGCGCGATTTGGACATGGCACGCAGAACCAGTAGGAAGCATAGAACACGTCCGCGCACCAGGGACTGCGTTGCTGCATGGGAAGGATGGTAGGTGACCATTGCATATACTATTCATTACAAGGTGTCCCATTTAAGAAACCGAGGAGCAGGCAGCGGGCCATTAAGACATAGGGCTGGATGGATTTGCCGCTAAAATCGCATTAATGAGCCACAAACGAGGAGCATGACCAAATTTGAAGTTGAAAAGGGATATAAAGCACAGGTGGCTTGTTACCACACACCCTTTGGCCCCTTGCATAGTAAGTTGTTTTGTGTTCAAATAGAGAGGCGTAGGATGAATGAGGCAGTCGTAAAAGGAAGCCCATGGTTTCAAGAATTACCAAAGGTAATACAAGAGTCCCTACTCAAGTTGATATCCACAACCAAGGACATTACACTGAGCTCTATGTCACAGATGGAAGGGACAACTGAAGTTCCTAAATCACCACAGATGTTATGGACCAAGAAGAACCCATAGGTAGCAGAACCAGTTCGAATGTCTTCGCGGAATCCACGATTCGGTAAATTATTGATGGAGGAAAAAGGCAAAACCATTACTATTGAGAGCGATGAAGAGCAAGAGGATCCTCTGACCTTTGTTAAAGAAATCGAACCAAAAGAAGAAATTGAAGAAGATATCCAGCCAGTACAGGCTCTAGCACAATGGCCTAAGTATGTTCTTCCAAGGAAAGGGAAGACCAAGGTAACTAAAGATTTTAGATGTTGTTGACAGCACACTCATCACCTCATCTCTTCCTAAAGGGGTTCTGTTCGAAGGAATAGTGACCAACCGCAACCCTACTATGAAATTTGAAGACTGGGACCTTAGAGATACTGAGAAGTTTCCCCATTTGGAAACTAGTGAACTGATGGAGAAAAGCCTGGAGGGGGATGTTATGATAATACAGCCACATGAACGGTTGCTAAAGGTGGAGGAAGCCGAGCTACTTTTCCTCTTGTCAATTCCACATTTTCATTAGGCCCCCATTACAATATTGGTCATTCAGCAATTGCTCTACTTGGTACACGATGGGTACTTGTGGATAGACAAACCTGTCCCTATCATGACAGAGCTCATTCATAAGATCTTGTGGCTTCCCTGTGAAGGAAGGGACCTCGCGGAAATATTTTATATGAGTGGCGATTTGACGATGACGAAAGCCCTGAAAAAGGAATAAAAATTAGAGAAAAAGCATCAAGGGTATGCTATCACTAGTATTCAGGACAAAGAGGTCTACATTGCTACCCAGTTACTGGCAAGAAAAGTGATGAGGAAATTTTGAGGCAGTGAGGTCCCAGTAATGTTTGTCGTGTTAGCTAAGCAATGCGAAGAAGGGGAACAGTTCAATTAGGCATAGTTCCTCTGTGACAAATTCTTGACAAACTGTAGGGAGGCCTAGGAGGAGGGTAAGACCTTCCACTATGTGTGGCTGATTTTATCCATCCTATTGGTTACAAGTGAATTACCAAAGATATTCAGCTTCCTTCTCTAGACCAGGATTGGCCAGAGGCCACAAAATGCGCATCGCTCTACGCGACAAAGGATGCCGCAAGAATTCAAGAAGTCAAGATTTTCTAGATACTGATGGATGTGAACATACAATAGTGGATCAACCAGCAACCCTGTCTATCTATCGAGGTATATGGCAGTGTGAAGAACGTAACTGAGTTTAAGGCGGATATGCACCACGTATACATCTAGGTGTGCAAGGATCTAGAGCAGAAATGAACCACGTTTCCCTTCATTGCCATTGACGAGGCTATTTTTGCAATGCTGGATACTTGGGTACCAAAGTAGCACAAACGAAATGTGGTTAGGCGCGATGAGACCACCGTCCAAAAACAGAAGGCTAAGGCTAAGCACTTAGCACAATAGAGGTAGAATGAACAGCACACTGCGGAAGTATGGGTGGCTCGGGAGGCAGCGCAGGCTTCCACTGGCAAGGCACCATTAGGAGGGGCTGCTACAATAGAGGACGAAAGCGGTCCGAATGTGACTATAGGGCTGGGCACGGAAGGTGTGGTGCCAATCACCACCGGCTCAACCTTAAAATGATCATGGCCAACAGAACGGTCAAAGGCACGGAAGAAGACCAAGGTGTCCAAGTTGGACGGGGAACTTGTCACATTGACTGAAGGTGACCTATGTGACATAGGGGATACAGTTCGTGAAGTCACCCGGGAGGTTCTTGACGAGGCCATGACAGACTAGCAGACTCTGATTGGGGCACTCATCACGCAGCTGGAGGAACTCGGAACATGGGCCTCACAGCTGGGAACAATCGCTACCCACGGAACTACGTGTATGTCAACAACTAAGCAACTGCTACAAGCCAAAATGGCTAATACTATCACACTCCCGACAGGAGCATTAATAGTAGACAATGCGGTGGACAGAGCTGTGGTAGGTCGGCTTATGGGGCCGGGATTAAATTTGGCCGCCCTCCCACGGGAGAGCTTATACCAGCTCTAGGACAGCACAACGATGGAGATCCGCTCTAGGGAAGGACATGCGGTACAGGTACTCAGTGAGCAACGAATTAACATAGAGTAGTTGAGCCTCCAATGTGATGGATTAGTAGCACAAATCGGCAGTTGGAGAAAATTGTGGGGGAAGTATGTTGTCATGTCCCTGAGCTTGAGATTGCAGCAAATTTACCTGTCAGCATACAGATCCACAAGTCGGCTAGTGGATTCCGCAAAGCAAAGGAAGAAGTAGCGAGGATCCAATTGGCACTCAACTTGCAAATCGCAGAACTGAAACTGAAATCACATCCCTCTACACCACCGAAGGCCATAGAGTAGCAGAAAGGCATCATTCAATCCGGGTGGGAAACAATAACACGTGCCATGCAGGATTGCGTCAGCTTGTTGGATGAGTCACTTATTACTGTCACGTCAATACAAGAAGACCCAACCTTACAGCAGTTGGAAACAGAAGCAAAAGAGCTACAACAAGCCTATGATAATGTCAGGGGGACCATGCGGACAGTTGCTATTATGAATGTTTGGCCAAGATGAGGGCGGTCCAAGCTCTCAAAATACAAGTTGACGCCACTCGGTAGAAGGAAGCAGTGCTTAAAGAAACGCATCCAGCCTTGGCTTGATGAGGCATTCACGGTTTCCACCAACATTGAGGGAAAGATAGCACAGATGCAGGCAATATATGAGCCCAGGAAAGCAACTGAAATGGATATTGATACATCAGTGGCTCACGTAGAACAGGTATAATAGATGGTGGAAGACTTTTTTGCGAGTGTAACCGAAGCACAAAAGTTGTTGAATTACCTCCGCGCAAAGATTACTACAGTAGCCGAGTGACTCGGGATGAGTCACGATGATTGTATTGGGAACTTGTTGGGTAGCGGAGGCCCCGCGTAATGGTTTTGGGGCTCAAGGCCCACAATTTTGGGTAATAGTATGGTAAAGGCTCCGCAAGGTGCGTGAAGCGCGAATTATAATGAGTCAAGTCAAAGGGTTGTCTACCTGAAAATAATGTAAGAAAATAGAAAGTGAGTTGGTTTGCCCATGGTCTGCGAACCATGGGAATGTATAAATAGAGCAAGGTTCTAAGGTTAGAGGTCAGATTTTTGGCTATGATCTGGAATGTTATGGGTGTATGAAGGCAATATTCTCTCTACATCTGTAAGTCTGAGTCAAGCGTGTTAGTAGATAGATAGTGGCTCTGCAACTGTGTGCATAGAGGCTAGGTAGAGTGCGTAGCTGTGTGTGTGGATCCCTGCAGCTGAGTGCATAGGGCAAATCTAGTTGTATTGACAGAAGATAAATAAAGATAAGAATTTCTGAATCTGTTGTGTGTTTTATCGCGAATATATCTATTTGCTTATGTTTTGAATTTATGGTATTCATGATTACACACACTGGTTAGTATTGTTAAATTCTTGCTTAAAGACTGTAGATCAGAACTGTAATAAACTCATTAACAATAAAATGCGACAACGCGGATCTACGCGAAACCATAACAACAGTGCAAAGTGGCGCGAGGCCGCAGATTGGTTCGCAACCAATCCAGACCACATCAAGTCATCCCCAAGGTACGAAAACCTGGTTCCAGTACCCTCCCCTACTACCTCAGGTGAGACTTCAGTCCGCGCTTAGTGGACTATTTCTGAAAGGGCCGGTAGTGCAGGATTTTTTTGGTTAATAACTCTTCCGAACTTGGGTCAGGCCCCAATAAGCCAACAATACCTTTCTTCCTCTTTAATGCCTTAGCCATTGCCTTTGCCAATTTACCTTAGCCATAAACACATCTAGTGATGCCCACTACGGTATCTTTGCCCAACATTCATCTTGGAATAACCCTTAACCATGGTCTTATTTTTCCCTTATTAACTTTTTCTACATGAACGTTTAACTAGGGGTTGTTACAGAAAGATTGGGCTTCTCCTAATATTTAGGTTGGCTTTCGTCCAATCTTGATGTAATGGAATTCCTTTACAAACAAATCTTGGACTTGATAAAAATAAAAAGGAGCTTTGTGCTTCCACGGTATGTGATAGCAGAACTAGTTTGGTTCTTCATCCAAGTTGAAACTAACTTCATGGGGTAGGTTTTGAAATATGGGGCTAAACACGAGGGATATTGTCAGATATGCCATCATAAAGAATCTGTGGGTCTTAGACAAATTGACCAACTGGAAAGCTAACTCATTGGAAATGAGGTTAGTCTAGTCAAATAAATAATATATTTTGTAGGAGTAGTAAAGGACATAAAGTATGGATTTGGGACATTTTTTTTAGTTTATCGCCCCATCATGTGGGCGAAAATCCATGAAAAGTCTCTACAAGGGTCTCTATACAATGAAATATCTAGAAAGGAAATTTCAGGAGGAACCTGGGAAGTCGATGAAATGAATTCTTGAATGATGTTCATCCTGCATGCTTGTGAGTCTAGGAAACTATTGTTTTCGAATAACATTAGTGACTTAGTTTGATTTGGTAGCTTGAATATCCTTTTGAATGCCTTGGGATTGAGAGGAATTAGGTTCTTCTTCACTCCTAGCATGATTTTTCTTGTTTTTTAATCAAAATTATTTGCACACACATAACAAATTTCTCCTATTTAGTAGGTACGTTCACATACCACTGGAATGTAATCGACCAATGAAAGTTCTTGTCTATATGGGCAAGTGAATTAATTCTATCACTGCAAATAGTTTCATTCCTTCCTCTGCCAACCATCTTTGCTTTGTACATAGAAATACCTAGTTAATCAGACATGTTCTCAATGCCACTTAGCTATAAATTCCTTATTTTCTAATATAATCACCAATTGTTACTTCTTCACATTTGAACTTGTTAAAAAAACAATCTTATTAAATAGCTACTTACTTCCATTTTTACTTAGAAATATGTGACGGATTACCAACATTCTCAATGCTACTTTCCCATAAATTCCTCGTTTGGTGGACAAAGCAGAACCTAAAGAGTGGAATCGTGATTGCAAACCCCCGCTTGCTGACGTAAGGGGATAACTACCCCCCACAATTCTTACGAGCTATTGATTTGTGTGGAGGACCATGGCTTTTGAACCCAATCCCATGCCAATAACCCACATCAGTCACCAAATTTGATCAAGCCACTTGGGTTAGCCTTGACCAAGGAATTTGGAGAGCGATGAGTGTTAGGGTTTTACTTCTTTCAGTAGAAGAAATATTGTGGGCTAGGTGAGAGGGCTTCAATGCCATAAGAAAGTAAGGAAGGATCATGCACTACGAATAATATGACATAACTCCTTTAGATTGCAAATAAATTGTAGTTTAATCTAGGCCAAGAAGGTTCTCCTTGGAACTATTTTTGTACTATGTAGTCAATATTGTGTGTATGGTCATTTGTTTCTTGTTTTCTTATTTGTTAGTAAGGAGATAAATCTAGGCCACAATATTCCTAAGACCTAGTACTTTTAAACTAATCCTTGGATTAGATAGAATGAGTGATTTTGTCTAACCACTATAAAATGGAGCAGTGGAAAGCTTTATAATAAATTTCATAACATAACTTAGATAACTTGTAAATTAAATTACATGCGATAAATCAGACATCGTGCAAAAAAAGATGAATCTACTTATTTATAAAACTAAAATGCATGGTAACTCACTATGCAACAAAATTACATTTCCCAGGTATCAATTAAATATACCATACATGAACTAGGCAATGGAAAAACTATGGTGAAATTTCAAATAGGGAATCTCTATCCTCAACCCATGTTATTACTCTATATATTATATAAATCCAACATCCATTCTGGATATCTAAACATATCAACATACTTTGGACACCTTCCTCTTAACCTCTCTTTAACTCAATATAAAGCAATATTTTATGCATCTACATTCCATTAAGACTCTTTTGTTTCACTCGTTAATTAGATAATAAGGTTTTATGGCTTACCTTATTAGTTGGAAGACAAATGAAGGGTGGTGTAGTACTCAAAGTTTATAATCAAATAAAACCATTAATAACTTCAATAATGCTTCATTCTTTGTATCTCAATGCGATTAGACTCTGGGTCACAATAATGCAACTATTATTCTTTAATTTAATTCTCTATTCTAATGAAAAATATATATTTAAAAACAAAAAAACAATTAACAAAAGGATCATGGTTCAACCTTAATTTTGACATAGTAACCAGAAATACACAAATTAATCCTACACAAAGAGGGAACATAAACTAATGTTTCCTGATTTTGACCTAATAACGAGAAATAAACATAAATGGAAGTTAATCCAACACAAAGAGGGACGATAAACTCATTTTTCTTTTTTAAATTAAAAATATGAGAAAAATGTCAAATTTAAGAAAAAGGGAGGTATGTTCAAAAATAAAATAACATTTAATCTTCTTTTACATAATGTCTGAATTTGACCTCGCATAAAAGTCATGGAGGGCTTTGTCAACTTTGTCCCTACTAACATATGGAATTGAAACATTTGGTTTTATTTTACCTAATGTCACTAACCTCACATGCACGTGGAAGATATGAGAGGGATTTGACTGAACCATCATTGATACGAAAGTCAAGAACTTTGTCATTTTTATCCACTTTCAGGGATGATTAAATTTACATCTACATTTTTGTCCATTATCCCACCTAATTAGATGATTATTTGAGAGCATGGTACAGAATAAATACTAAAACTTCATAAATAATAATTTTCATTTTTATCCACTATCACACACAATTAAATTGATGGTTCAAGAGCGTGGAGTAGGACATTGACATCCTTGTCCATTATCCCACCTAATTAGATTATTATTTGAGAGCATGGATCAAAACAAATAGTAAAACTTTATGAATATTAATTTCCTCAAAACTTTAAAGACTTTGTATGAGAATAATAGTGACATTAAGATTACTCTTTTAACCTAACCATCATGAACACAAAATCGATGAAGGACTACCACACAATTAGATGATTTGAGAAAATGGGTACGCTCATGATGATGTGAGAACGTGGACCAAGGCATGTCATATTTGTCCATTAGCCCCCACAATTCAATGATGATTTGAAAGCAGAACGAATGGTAAAGTTATTAATTTTTTTTAAGCCAATACGGAGGACTTATCCATATTTGTCCACCATGCCTCACAATCTAATCATGACTTGGTTAGCATAAATCTTAAAAATGGTTCATCCGGATAGGTTGTATAGTGGAATTGCCGAGTAATATAAATATTCACTTAGGTTAGAAATTATATTTATGTCTTTAGCAAGGTTTGTGGGTAATCGTGTTGAGATCATAATTATAATGGCAGTTACATTAATTCAATTTCCAATCTCTTCAATAATTCAAGTACAGTAAATAATTTCTAATCTATAATTTATAAATAATAGGTTTCTCAAGGGGTTTAGAATATGCCATAAAACTATGTTAAGAGCTTGTTTAAAGAAATATGCCTAAGTGTTCGCAGAAGTGAAACTCTGTTTTTTTATGGATCACTAAAATGTAAATTTTATGCACCACTAAAGAGTAATTCCAAACGTTGTGGTTTTTTTTAATAAAAGAAATCAATTAGTTTACATTGGCTGATAGCAACAGTCATGAGTGTCTTCACTGTTAATATGAAAACTGAGTTTTTTCCACTGTAATTTTTTTTATTGAAATCGAGGCACATGTGATCCACCTTGAGTTTCCTTTTGTTGATTTTTCCAAGTCTAGGGGACCCATAGGACATCTTCTTGTTATAGGGAAAAGTGTCTATGCAGAACTGCTAATCCCACTCAGGTTGGTAGCTACCTTAGAAACAAACAAAGTAAAACTACTTTCGTTTTCCTTTATGAAAGATAGATGAGAGAAGAATAAAGGAGACCAACCTCTGTCTTGCGCTTGGTTCCTTGCTCGATTCCTCTCTCTTCTCATAGTCCTTTGCTACTTGCTTTCTTGTATACCCAGCTTCACAGAGTACCTGTAGAATCAAAGCACCATAACACTATACGAGAACATGGATCTATTATCATAAACAATCTAGGATCATATGTAAATTGACCATACAAATGCATAAAACATAAATCACACAAGAGTATGGAGGAAAACTTGAATAGCTTTATTGATAATCAAGAAAGAGCCAAGAGAGTTACAACCAATCGTTCTGACCCAACATCGTCCTCTCAGCAAGTGAGCCTTCTTCACCTCATGAAAAGCTTAGATCACCCAACACTATGATGTTGCCTAAAGAAACCAACAACAATTCCTTACAAGATGCAAAATTCCAGCCTCTAGATCTCTGGGATGAGGGATACATATATAGATGTCTGCAAGGGAGGTGAGTCAGCTTTTGAGATTTGATTAGTGTCTTCCCTCTGATAGTTCTTACTTCCACTTGGAGATTGATGATCTCTTACTCGTCCCTGGTCGAATTCAGAGAGGCAAATGTCACAGGAGAAGTTTCTGGAAGATTCCATGCTTCTCCACCTCGCGGATTGACACTGCCATTTGTCCCTTCTCGCCCATCGCACCCCATAGAAGGGATTTTTGAAATGCAACGCACCTACTGTGTGTATTTAGGTGAGATGCAATGCACTTTGCCTATGGAGCAGGTGAAATGGTCCAGTTTTGACCAGTTCTGAGCAGTTTTTCATGGAGAACTTTTGGGAGAAGCTGTAATCAGTTGACCTTGTTCTTTTAGGGGTTGGAACAACACTGTTATGGACTTAGGAGCCCTTAGTTTATGGACATTTATGCTTGGGGTTGCAGTGCCCAAAAATTTCTATAACAGTTGCCACCTAAAGCATGAGGTCATTAATCTTTTTTGATGTCGGGTGAAATGCTTTATCATGAGGATCCAAAGTTCTTTCAAGCTGGAAGGAGACTTGTAATAAGATACAATACAATACATTATCTCCATAATATTTTCATGATCTAGCTGAGGCGGGCATTCGCATGCTCATCTTTATAAATTCATTTTCATGTACATATGACAGAAAATCATCTGAGTGTAGACTGATGATTCTGGTAGAGCCATCATCCCTTAGATTGGATGATTATCTGTGCAACAATGATGTACATTCGATGTCTTTATTTTCCTGAATATATATCGCAACCCGGATGGATGAAACTATATCTGGGGTCTTCAATCTCATTCGATCTTCACTCAAAGTACAAGTCGATCCATGTGAGAGATGTTCTAGAGTCGAACATGGAAAGACATCGCCTAATTACCAGCCAATGATGTAAGCTGTTAAGAGGTGCGAGAGGAATCACTGATAATGATAATGATCCTCAAGGTACTGCAGTACAATTCACGTGGTGTGAATAAGGGACTTGGCGTCGAACACCATGCAAAACCTTTTGGTCGAAGGCCATTGATGTAAACCTGTCGCCAGAAGTGAGAAACTTGCCATTGAGGCATGCAAGCTTCAAAGCACTGAAATGGGTGTTCCTAGATCGACTTCTTAGATAATGAGCTGATGTCGACAAGAAGCGATCTGTCATAGGAGGGCCTTAATGAATCCCACATCAATGACACGGAACAGAGCAAATGATTTTAATGGAGGTGAAAACGATCTGCTGATATAAGGTTCAGGGTGGCGGTCATGAAAGAATGGAGCGTAAATGTATTGCAACGGGTGAGACACAGGTGAATTCTCTGAGTGACTTCTCTTGAACATATCGGCGACACTGACATGATGGATTGGTAGCATTAACCCCAAATGTGGATGGTGTGATTTGACCATGGTGATGTGACCGGTGAATGAAACAACCCAACCCGACTTGGATGCAGAGTGAAAGTGTCATGTTCAAAAGCGACTTGCTACCAACAAAGTTTCTTCAAGTTTTCTTCCCAATTTTTCCCCAGTCATTGCTGACCAATACCTCTTTATTTTTTTCAAGCTTGAGGAGGATAACATATGCTTGTTCTATAATTTTCCCTTTGGGCAAACCCATCGCTATGTTTTAACGAGCCTAGCGATAGTGAAACTCGTTCTTGTCTGTTATGGAAAAGTTTGTCGCTATTAAGTTTTAACGAGTTTAACGACAAATAAAACTCGGTCCTTTTCAATTTTAGAGAGTCTGAAAAGGGACGTAAAGGAAACTCCAAAAATCCTTTTTCGTCATCTAATCCCTTAGGTCCGAAAAAGTATAAAACAATACAGAAGGGATGAATTTTTGGTACTTTTAACGAGCCGAACAAAACAAGCGATCGATCTTTTTGTGTAATAATCTCTCAAATCCAAAAAGATTAAAATCTAAAGGAGGGATAGTGCTTCTGGTCACTTTAACGAGCTGGAGAGGCCAATGGCTCGGTAATATTTTCATATTTTACGAGTCAGCTGAAAAGAGCTTAAAGGAGACTCGTTTTTTGAGGAACAAGTGATAAATTCGGGTAGCAGCTGATTCCAGGTAAGGTTTGGAATTTCCCAATCACGACAGTGTTACAAGGATGGCTAATAGAATCACTCTTCGCAACTATTCCTCAAAAGGGGTAAACAATCAAGTGGAGGTGAATGATCGGCCAATAAAAAGTGGAGGTGATGATGAGAACACGACCAAGGCTTCAAAGGCTGAAGTAATACATTCACAATGGTTATTTAACGGAAATTGGTTCATTTTTTAATGAGCTTAAACGCTGGGGGAAACATTTGTTCATTGCTTATGTTTATTTTTTAACGAGCATGAAGTCCGCGTTAAAACTGCTCGATTAATCTAGTCGTATAATAAGAATGTCTCATATATAAAAACGACATTATTTCAAAGCTTTGCCCCACATCCTTTCTTTATGCAAGTTAGGAAATGACCAATCCTACGAGTTTAAAGGGTTATAGGACCTACAAATTTAAAAAATAAATGGTCGCTCTTCGCTTGCATGCCAAAAGGTTTGCATGCCCCCAGGTATAGAGACATAGAGTTTCAAGGCTACCCCGCAATTTTGCAGACAAAACATTTGTTTTGCCAAAAGGCCTACCTCTTTCAGGTTACCAAAGATTGTCCTATTTGTACCACAAACAAAATACTTCTTCGGCGATGTCTACCGAAATAGGCAAAGGTGAATGGTGTAGATGCCTCCACTCACATAACTTTGACGAGGGAATCTTGTTCCAATCCAACTCCCTTTTCCAATTTCGGACGGGAGTGTCAGACTAGTCATATATCTCTCGCGGAAACCTACCCTATACCTGGAGATTTCCTGCCGAAGCAGACCAGGGTGCATGCCCCCTGGGTTTCAATCATGTCCCCCGAATTACTCGCGCTCATCAGGTGGACGGACTGGGGATTGATGAGACATTCCTTGCGTGAAAAGACCATTCAGGGATGGTATATGACTATTCGCTATGCGTGAACTGGGGAATGAAAGCTGGTCTACGAGATTGACCACTCTTCCTTCGTGCGGAAAACACATTACTCTAAAGAGTGATGAGATAATGGCTCCCATGCAATAAATATAGTCTCGCCCAAGGAGTAGATTATAATCCAGGGGTCCTTGGACTACCGTTACATTCATGTGAATGGTTTTCCCTCTCAATGTTATGGGCACATTGGGAAGGATCCCTAACGGTCGACTGGTTCCTTTGTCAAATCCTGTTAGATTTCTCATCTCAGGCAAAAGCGATGGCGAACCAAGCGCTTTCCAAGCAGTCAAGGAAAGGATACTCACAGAAGCCCCTTCATCTATGATGGTACTGGCCATAACCATTCTATATATTTGAGTAATGATTCAGAATGGTATACTAGCCGGTAAATAGGGTCTGCCTAGTAGATTCCAGTCAAAGGAAACAACTAGGTTGCTTGGAGGTGGGACAGAATAGAAGGCCGGGTACGACTCTGACGAACTTCCTTCCTGTGGTAAAGGAATGGGTAAATTGCCCCCATGTTCATCGGAGTCTGTGCTTATGAAAAGAATTTGGATGGTGTCATCCTTGTTCTCTTCGGTGACTGTATCATCTGAAGATGGAACCTCTGAAGGCAAGACTGGGTCAACTGCCGCCTCGACCTTTTGAATTTCGTCTGGTATGGATTCATATGGTTTTTCTTCAGTGATAGATACTTCGGCCGACCACCTGGGCGTGTCAGCCAGATTTTCAACTAGTGACGGACTCGGCAAGAGTTTCTTATATCCAGGAGGAAGTCATAACGGTGAAACCGGACGATCGTCCAAAACTCTTTTAGCCTCGTCTAAGAAGGGACAATGGTGTACGGCGTGATCGCCTTCACACAGTTTACAAGGAAATTTTCTTTTTCCTTTTTGTCCAGGGGCTTCACTTTCACTAGGTGACAGTGTATTTTCAACATGATCATCAGAGGTTGATGACACCAGGTTGTGCAAATGAGGAGACCAGTCCCTTAAGATCTGGGGGATGCAAGGACAATCTCTATGAAAGTGGTCTCCCTTGCAAATGATACATGTTGATTTAGGCCTGGTCGGTGCAGTGTGTGGATTTTCGCTAGATGACGCTTGGTTACCCCTTTTTGCCTTTGGCTCCTTCTTCTTCTTCTCTTTCTTCTTCTTTTCCTTCTTATTCTTAGGTACTTGATTTTTGGCTTTACTAGCCCCATCAAGCGAAAAGGAAGGAGGAGAGGAAGAATTGGACGAAGTAGAGGGTTGGGGGGTAACTCTAGAATTGTCTAGTTGTTGACTCGATTGTTCAAGAATCACGGTGTTCTGAACGACGGAGGTTGAGAAAAGCCATACGGGCAAACCGATTGTCAATCCTGGAAGCGACAATGTGGCCATATGGGGTGCACCAAAATCTCCCCAAGAGGAGAAGGGACTAGGATTTCCTCCAAGGGGAACTCCTTTGTTGGTGGAATCCATTTTCCTCAACCTAAGACCAACGTAAGAAAGGTGATGATTATTCCTTTTAAAATAAATTTTAGAGGCTTTGACACAACTTGTTTTTTCAATTTTAAAGAGTCGAGAAAAAACAAAAGATGACTCTAGTTGCCTTCGATTTTTAATGAGCCCAAAGTGACAAGTGCTTAGATGGACCTTTTCCGTTAAGGAGTCTGAAAAGGAATGAAAGGGACTGCTATGGAAATCTAGGCAGAGGGATTACCAAACCAATCGCAAAACTGCAGAATACTTTTTACAGTATAGCAGTCAATCTTCCCGAATGTTGTGTTCAGTGCATTGCGATCGATAGGGCAGCAAAAACGGCTTCCTATGGATAAAGGATTAAGCCTATTGTGGTATCCAAAAATATACTCAATGGTACGTGGGAAAACAAGTCCGTACTGGCACTTATTGTCTCAAAGTGGAGGAATCACCCAATCAACAGTGAAAACAACAGTTACCAGGCTTTACGACACCGGAATACGTCTGTAGCCTAGAGTTCTAGATGTTGTGCGTTAGGTTCCAAAGCGTTGTTAGATTCATTAACTTTATTTTATAGTTGATCTTGCTTAAGAAATTTTCCTTTCAGGTTCACCACGTGATGTATATGTACAATTCCTAAAATGCAATCTAAGATGATAAACAGTCGTTTTATCTTCTTTGTGCAATGAAAATCCTAGCTACTAAGGAAAGAGAAATGGCGTTCTTTCAACAAAGAGCATAGAGCACACACTATATGCACTGTCCTAAATCAAACCGAAGAAACTGTCTAAATGCAAATGCACATGCATGTATTTGTTTTCATCCTTCTTAATATGTGAATGATAAAAAGAAAGCTAATGCGCAAATCTGAATTATTTTTCACAGCGACAATTACTAACAAGTTTCTTTTCAAAATCAAAATGAAGACAATGACAACACTTTGCGATTTGGAAATGAAAACTTGCTTTCGACACTAGAAAAACTACTAATTCAGATCAAATACAATAATAACAGGGTAATCGACTATCACGAACAATTAGATTCTCTTCTATGACTGAAAATGACACTTGCGACACTTTCAAATCAAGAAATGACAGTACAATTACGTTACTTCTTTGTAAAGGAGAACTGAAAATGACTCAAAAAATACATAAAAACATTTAAAGTTCTTTGCACAATGGAGGCGGAATAACAGTGAGGAAAGGGGTTTCAAACAGAGGTGTACTGACTACAGGCAGCAAAACTCTTGAATGGATCTGAAAAGAGTGAACACAGAAACCAAAATTTAGGAACAATGCCTAGTGTGATCAACGCACCTATAACACAATGAAACTGAAATGCAACGCACCTACTACACTCAGGAAGTGCGTTGAATTTGACATTCGCAGAATAGAAAGTGCGTTGGACCGGGGATGAGATTTTGATTGGGTTCCGGGTCACAGTTTGCAGTTCAGTTTAGGGATTTTGGCCGAGCAAGTGGTAATCAATAAATCAATCACAGGGGTAGATCTAAGGAGGTTACTAGAGCCACCACGAGGGCAATTAGAAAGCTTGTAAATCAATTTTTTAATTCATAAACAAAACCCGGAGATTGGCTGAAGCAGCGTTGATCTACTTTGCACTTACATAGCAAATGCAGTTCGAAGGCTAGCTGGCTTGACTTCAGGCTCCGTCTGTAAGTTTGTAAAGTAAAAAAATGTAGATAAACAATCAATCTATTCGTCCCCAGTGGAGTCACCATTTTGTTACAGGGAAAAGTGTCTATGCAGAACTGCTAATCCCACTAAGGCTGGTAGCTACCTTAGAAACAAACAAAGTAAAACTACTTTCGTTTTCCTTTATGAAAGATAGATGAGAGAAGAATAAAGGAGACCAACCTCTGTCTTGCGCTTGGTTCCTTGCTCGATTCCTCTCTCTTCTGATAGTCCTTTGCTACTTGCTTTCTTGTATACCCAGCTTCACAGAGTACCTGTAGAATCAAAGCAGCATAACACTATACGAGAACATGGATCTATTATCATAAACAATCTAGGATCATATGTAAATTGACCATACAAATGCATAAAACATAAATCACACAAGAGTATGGAGGAAAACTTGAATAGCTTTATTGATAATCAAGAAAGAGCCAAGAGAGTTACAACCAATCGTTCTGACCCAACATCGTCCTCTCAGCAAGTGAGCCTTCTTCACCTCATGAAAAGCTTAGATCACCCAACACTATGATGTTGCCTGAAGAAACCAACAACAATTCCTTACAAGATGCAAAATTCCAGCCTCTAGATCTCTGGGATGAGGGATACATATATAGATGTCTGCAAGGGAGGTGAGTTAGCTTTTGAGATTTGATTAGTGTCTTCCCTCTGATAGTTCTTGCTTCCACTTGGAGATTGATGATCTCTTACTCATCCCTGGTCGAATTCAGAGAGGCAAATGTCACAGGAGAAGTTTCTGGAAGATTCCATGCTTCTCCACCTCGCGGATTGACACTGCCATTTGTCCCTTCTCGCCCATCGCACCCCATAGAAGGGATTTTTGAAATGCAACACACCTACTGTGTGTATTTAGGTGAGATGCAATGCACTTTGCCTATGGAGCAGGTGAAATGGTCCAGTTTTGACCAGTTCTGAGTAGTTTTTCATGGAGAACTTTTGGGAGAAGCTGTAATCAGTTGACCTTGTTCTTTTAGGGGTTGGAACAACACTGTTATGGACTTAGGAGCCCTTAGTTTATGGACATTTATGCTTGGGGTTGCAGTGCCCAAAAATGTCTATAACACTTCTCATAGAGGTCACTATCTTTTACCAAAATCTATGGGATAGTTGACCAACCTGACATGGTAGACAACACAAAATTATTAAAGGGGAGCTTGGCATTCTTGGGTTATATCTAAATGCAATGAGGCTTCTAATGATGATGTTGTGGAGCACCCTCCTATTCTAGGTGGCCTATGGAGAAGGTGAATTTGGGAAGGCCCATGTTAACAAGGTGGTGGTCAGTCTTAGACAATTCATTGAGAGAATCAGTTATGTGGAGGAAACACTCATAAGCCCTATCTATTGCATCTAGGGGAAGAAAGTGCTTGCCGTTCCAACCTATTTGTGTGCAATCTTCATTTCTCCTGTAATGGAGCATGTTGGAGTCAACACAGGTTTGGGCATAACCTTTCCTAAGGTCTCCAACATTACCAGCCACCCTGTTGGAAAGAAATGAAGAAGTAATTTCCCTTTGTCCATTTTGATCTCTTCGCCTTCATTCTTAGTATGAATTTGCCTAGGAAACTATGCATTGAATCATTTGTTGGAGATTTAATTCTAATCACCTGCTAGGTGTCATAATCATCCATCCAAGTGTCATAGTTAGTTGAGTCTAGTCTGGTTTGATTGAGTTGTAGTTCAGTCTCACTACAGTCATTTATTACTTATGTATCCTATGTAATTATATTTAATTGATTTTGAATATTGAGAAGAGCATATTTGCTCCATGTTTTTCATTTCTTAACATGGTATCAGAGCACCAGGTTGCGTAAGACTCCATGAGAGAAGTAGAGAGAAGATGAAAGATTGCATAAGACTCCAAGGAGAGCAACATTTTAAAAAAAGTTATTTTTAAACACAGAATAGGCATAGAGGTCGCAAGAAGCTTGTTGATTGAAACTGGAAGTCGAAGAGAAACTGTTGCAAGCGAGCTAGATCTTTTATCAAAAGAAATTTTGGAGTGATCATTGCACTTATGAAGAGAGAGCATTTGAGATGATAAAAAAACTTATGAAATTGTGAAATTATGTAACCCATCACACCAAGCATGTATCAAAAGATGAAATGAAGAGGTTTCAAATGTCAGTGTCTACGAGGTTTCAAAGGCTAGAAACAGTCATCATATGCAATGAGCACAAGGCACAAAGATGTTGGGTGTGGAGCTTGGTTATCTTTCTGATTGTTCAAATGTTTTTTTCTTTTTCTTTTCTGCTGCGTTGGATCCATGTTCCTAGTGGGGCAGTAACGCCGCCCATTTAATCATCGTCAAGTGGGTCTAGGGGTGAGGGGGGTGATGATGACTTTTATGAGCCCCTCCCTAGAAGGGGTTTAGGGGAAACACCCCCGAAGCTAAAAATAGATGAAAACTTTCTCTGTAAAATATTGTAATTTCATAGTCAATTTGGGTCACTCATTAGGCAAATGATCTGACAGAAAAAGTTATGTTAATTTAGGGTTTTTTTTCTCTAGAAGGCAACCCTCGATTTATATGAGGGAATTGTATTGCGTCTCTGTATTATTATTGTGAGTAAGAGAGAGAGGAGGTTTTGTGAGAGAAAAGGGGAAATTATAGTGGATTTTTTGTAGGTTGTATCTCTTCATTTTGATGGATAATATAAAAGGAAGGATTGGTTGTTTTTCCGTGGACGTAGCCCAAATTGGTTGAACGATGCATATCCACGTGTCTCTTGTTTTATGCATTTTCTTATTTTTTCTTCCACAATATTTTATGTATTTCATTTGATCTATTAATTAATTTCTAACTACTGGTATTAGTGCCGAAGGTTTATTTGGTTGATAAACTCATAGGGGAGAAGGGTTCGTGGTTCAAGTGGGAGTAATGGCAGAAGATGGTATGTTTAAGGTCAAGAAATTTAATGGCCAAAACTACAAGTTGTGGAAGATGTAGAGGGAAGGTTATATGTATCAGAAATATCTATACGTACCATTGAGCAAAAAATCAATGAATCCGACGAGTATGACGAACGAAGAATGGGAGATTCTCGACAGAAAGGCACTAGGAACAATATGACTGTGTCTGGCACCGTCAATGGCATTCAACATTTCAAAGGAGACAACAACATAAGGTTTAATGACTACATTGGCCAGACTATATGAAAATCCTCAACCTCAAATAAGGTATTTTCTATGAAGCATCTATTTAATATGAAGATGTCAGAAGTGGATTTGTTGTTAATCATTTAAATAAATTTAACACGGTTACAAGTCAATTAAGTTCTGTAGGGGTAAATTTTGATGATGAAGTTAGAGTGTGGACTAGGACATTGACATCCTTGTGCATTATCCCACTTAATTAGATTATTATTTGAAAGCATGGAGCTGAACAAATAGTAAAACTTTATAAATATTAATTTCTTCAAAACTTTAAAGACTTTGCATCATAATAATAATGATATTAAGATTGCTCTTTTAATGTAACCATCATGAACACAAAATCGATGAAGGACTACCACACAATTAGATGATTTGAGAAAATGGGCTGGTACACTAATGATGATGTGAGAACATGGACCATGACATGTCATATTTGTCCATTAGCCCCTACAATTCAATGATTATTGAAAGTAGAACGAATGGTAAAGTTTTTTTTGTTTTTAAACCAATGAGGAGGACTTTTCCATATTTGCCCACTATCTCTCACAATTTAATCATGACTTGATTAACATAAATCTTAAAAATGGTTCATCCAGATAGGTTGTACAGTGGAACTGCCGATTAATATAAATTTTCATTCAGGCTAGAAATTATATTCATGTCTTTAGCAAGGTTTGTGGGTAATCGTGTTGAGCTGAAAATTATAATGGAAGTTACATTAATTCAATTTCAAATCTCTTCAATAATATAAGGATAGTAAATAATTTCTAGCCTATAATTTATAAATAATAGGTTTCTCAAGGGGTTTAGAATATGCCATAAACCTATATTAAGAACTTGTTTAAAGAAATATGTCAAGTGTTGGCGAGAGTGAAAGTCTGTTTTTTTATGGACCACCAAAATGTAATTTCTATGCACCACCAAAGTGTAATTTACAAGTGTTTTGGTTTATTTTTAATAAAAGAATTCAATTAGATTACATTGGCTGATTGCAACAGTCATGAGTGCCTTCACTATTAATCTGAAAACTGATTTTTTTCCCACTGTAATTTTTTTTATTGAAATTGAGGCACATGTGATCCACCTTGAGTTTCCTTTTGTTGATTTTTCCAAGTATAGAGGACCCATAGGACATATTCTCAAAGAGGTCACTATCTTTTACCAAAATCTATGGGACAGTTGACCAACCTGACATGGTAGACAACACAAAATTATTAAAGGGGAGCTTGGCATTCCTAGGTTATATGTGAATGCAATGAGGTTGCTAATGATGATGTTGTGGAGCACCCTCCTATTCTAGGTGGCCTATGGAGAAGGTGAATTTGGGAAGGCTCGTGTTAACAGGGTGGTGGTTAGTCTTAGACAGTGCATCGAGGGAAACGGTTATGTGGAGGAAATGCTCATAAGCCCTATTTGTTGCATCCAGGGGAAGAAAGTGCTTGCATTTCCAGCGTGTTTGTGTTCCCTATGAAATATCATCAAAGTTCAAATCTAGATCTGATTGTTGATGGTGGATAACAATCAGACACAGGAAGGCTGAAATCATTCACCTGGCGACTCCAATGTCGAAAAATTCCAAGGTTCAAAATTTTTATGGCAACTCCACTCTTCAAGAACCAGTAGCCTAAAGAATTTCTTGGTGAATTCATTGTTATCAAAATGGATCCGTTTGCTCAAAGGTATGCTCCCATGAGCCGTGATCACATTCCAGGTTTCCCAAATAAAATTCCTAAGGTAGATTAGCAAAGGAATTTGCATATGTTTAAAGATGCTGATGGGAATGATGCTACTTTACATTTGGTTAGATTTCACAAGCATACTCACAAGTTGAAGGTTGATTTCCCTTAAGACTTCTTGATGAAGATATTCATGGCCACTCTGGAAGGTGAAGCCCGATCTTGGTATGAAAGTTTGCCACCTGCTTGTATGTACTGTTTAAAGGATTTTCATACCATGTTCTTTGAAAGGTATAAAGAGTATTGTCCATCCTTAATATTAGTTTAGAACTGTTGTAAACATGTTTATAATTTTATTGAAAATATTGAGAAATTTTATGAAGATGATAACTTCATGGATGATGAGATCATGGAATCCCTGTATGAAAATCCATTTCAGCAACATAAAGAGAGCTTAGAGGATACTTATGAAGATGCTCAGGAAAAATTGCAGTAGGTTCAAGATCTTAGTACAATTGAAAATGATGGAAGGCAAGGTCTTATTTCAGATCTGCTCATAGCAAAAGAGAGTATGCAAGAAAATCAAGTTCCAATTTCAGATTGTGATGAAGTCAAGTTGGCTATTCCATATCTAGATTCAGATTGTGATGATAAAGAGTACCTTGTTCTAAATCCCATGAAGGAGAGCTTTGTTGTTGTTGTTGAGGTCATCTGGAATGAATAAAAAAAAGCTATTGACCCAAATGTTCTTATTTCATTAGAACAAAACCTTCATGAGGAGGTAATCCAGTCCTTTTATGAAAAACAAGATAAGATATTTGTTCAAGTAAGTGAAAAATCTTCTTTGAATAAATCAGTGATAAATGATAGAAGTGTTAGTTTTGAGTTTCAAGACCTATCTGAAGTTTTCCCTCGTATGACTGATGACTACGATAAGAAACATGACAATCTAGTTGCCATGTCATATGAAGATGATCAAGAATGTATTCAAATTGTAGAAGGCCAGGGAATTGAGGACTGTCATTCATATTTTTTTTTTGATATTTCATGTTCTGAATTGTTATTTCAAGAATGTAGAATTTTGTAGAATTTCTCTACAAATTAGCTAGCTCTGATACCATGTAGAATTTTCTCTACAAATCAGCTAGCTCACTGATATCATGTAGAAATTTCACCTGCAGATCAAACTGATATATGCAATGTACTAAAGCATAATACTAGATCTACATCTACTATAAACTTTGCAGAAGCTAATCAATCATGAGAAACATCAATAAGAACACATATAACTGATAAGAAGGAATCAATCACAGATAACACATAATATATCACTGGGGAAAGCACCAGCATAAAACCCAAACGCTGTATTATCAATCAAGTGGAGATCCTCAACAACATACAAAAAGAATCAGCTCAATAGCTATCTCGCTCTCTCTGTAATCAGAAGATGAAAATCATGGACTACTTAGAACTGAATATATAGGTTGTAAATTGGCCTAATCATACCTGCTGTCACCTCAGGTCCAACTACGTAGTCATAGAAGAAAATAGATTCCTTCCTCATGCAATGAATACTTACTAGAAATATCCTAGCATCTGATAGTACACTGTCCCTCATTTGATCTCAACTGGGTCTTTGTCTGAACTGCCATGCATCAGTTATTCATGAGAGAATACTCAGTTATCTGAAAATAATAGTTGTCACATGCATGCAAGCATCAACAAACTATATCTCATTAATTTAACAACTTGTTAAATTAATCTAACTGGACTTGACTAAGATAAACTAAGTCAACTAATCCTCTCAATATAGAACTGAACCTTATCTCCTTTAATCAAGGGATATATTCCTAAATCAAGAGAGAAAATAATTGCATGACCTCACAAAGACTTCAAGTTTAATTTTCCATAAATAATTAACTCATGGAGATTAATTAATTAATATTTTAAACTGCTGGTAAGACCAAATTCGTTTTTACTTCCTATAGTTAGACCAGGGATTGCTAAAAATAGGAAGGGACCCAGAAATGCTATTTTTATAAGTTTCTATTTTTAGCAGTTTCACCTCTCACCCAAGGTGGCCAAAATTCCACACTGGCCAAACTGCTATCTTTAACAATTTCTATTTTTACATTTCTTGTTGCACACTTTCAACAAAGAAGACATCTTCTCACTTATTTGTTTAGAAATTTTCCAAGACTACGAACACACTCTTGCTGAGGTACATTATGAAGAGAGATCAAATTCAAGAGAAAAAGGTACCTTGTTTCTTCTAGATCAATGAGAGGTAATTGTTCATGTTTTTCAAGATCCAGTAGCAAGTTTATTGAAGTCAATAGTGAAGGTAATTATTGCAGTATTCAGTGATGATGGAGATCATTGTCAGCTCTGTTTTTGGCTATCAAATTGTAAATATTTATTTTTGTCTAGAAAATCTGATTGGGAGAATCAATCGAGGAGGCATTTGCTTGATTGGTTACACTAGCATTTTGATATCGCCGGATTGTACATATGTATTTAGCAAGTAGGTGGTTGTCATCAGGATTTGAAGCCCTCACATCTTGGTGATTTGCTACCATCAATAAGTTTAGTAAGATTTTTATTTTAGTAAGTATTGAGTCAAGTTGTTATGTTGAGTTTTAGCAATTAGTAAGTTTTCTTTAGTTTTTGACCGTATTGGCCCACATGGTTAGGCACTTGGTCTACGATGTTCTTGACACCTCCAAGGAGCTGCCATCCCCAATAAGGCCAATGTTAGTTTCAGTACTTGTAGCCTTCCACCAGTGATAAAAAATGCTCTTGCAAAGTGGTCTTAGGGTGTCAAAGTCAAATTTTTCATTTCAGTGAGTCTTCAAGTAAAAGTTTGGTCAGTAGGTATTAGGTCTAGGACTGTTTTCACTCCTTCCAAAGTTTTCCAAGTACTGGTCCATGTCACCCCTCAGCTGAGTGTACCATCATTAAAAGAATTGTCATCATTGTTATAGGTTCCAAACTATCCTTTGTAAGTGAGTGGGTCATCTTATACCTTGTTTCCTCAGTTGTGCTTTTAAGGCTCATTTCCCTCTCATAGGGTTTGAGAGTGCATTTTTCTCAGTTCCATGAATCCCATGATCAAAAAATCAACAAAACTTATATACTAATGCTCATATACCTTTCTCTACCCTTCATAGACCTTCTTAAGCACTTTCCATCACTTATATCCCTCAAATTCACCATTTTCCCACAAACCCTAGACTATTGTTACAATTCGACACTTTTCTTAGGCTAGGCCTGTGTTTTTCCTTTTTGGACCCCTTACCCTCACTCAATATTTGAAATTCCACTTTCCCATATTTCATAACATCCCTCCCTACCTCCCAAAATTTTCCTAAGAATTTAGAATCCTCCATCCCCTTCATTTCCCTTCTTTTCTACAAATCCCTTATTTTCCCTTCACTAAACCCTAATTTCCTCTCCCACTAAGCTAGGGTTTGCTATGGAATCAGAGATATCTGAGTAGAGGAGGCATAAGGGATATCATAAAGTATGAGGCCATTTCATATCATCAACATCAGTTCTCCATCATTTGTCAAGAAGTCATTCCAAGGGACAAGTCATTCACCACACATAAGGGCCAGTTTTTCTTTAAACTGTGTTTTAGACCAAACAGGGATGAATTTGGCAAAAGTGAGAGAGGTTTTTGTCCATAATAGGCCAAGTATGAAATTTTCCTTCACGTTTTATACAGGTGTCATGGTTTTAGAGAAATGTCAAAAATACAGTTGCTACAAGAGAGTTGCTTCACTTCTATAATGACTTTGGGAAAATCAATGTTTCATTTATCTCAATTTTCCAAATGACTTGCTTGATGAGTCAACTGATAAATAGAGAGAAATATATTTCCAATGAGCTATCATGATCTTAATTTGGAGTTGAGGAAGACCTCCAAAAGTTTCCTTCAAGAGAACACTCCATTTTTGCACCCTCATTCTGCACTTTTTGACCAGTCTTGGGAAAATTGACTTTTCAGAGGCTATAATTTATCATTTTAAGTGTGTGCTAGATCCATTGTGTAGCCAAGAGAAAGATCTTTCCAACGAACTATCCTAGGCTCAATGTGGATGCTAGGAAGGCACTTAAAAGTCCACAGGAAGATGAAGGGAGTGCCTGCACTTGGCGTTGCGCGCCTAGCATTGGCGCTACGCATTTGACATTTTGTCTAGATTTTCACTGTTTTGTCCCAGTTTCCACTTTCACCTTGGAAAATCATGATATTATCCTTTTAATTGTTCAGTTGAATGTAATAATGATGCTTCTAGAGCTTACTAGGGTAGATTCATTAGGTAAAACAAATTTATGAAGTGTAATGTATCAGTTTGTTTGGATTAGGGATGAGTCACTTTGACCACCCTATTTTCTTGTTAGCAGTTCAGATTTTGTTGGAAATAGCTCCTCCTCTCATGGATTCGACCCCTTGAGCTTAGTATGAGTTGTTTTGGGTCTATATGATGCTTTTCCTCAATCCTTGTGTTGGTTGGATTCAGTGTGATTGCTTAGGCTTTAATAGACATCATTTTGTACTAGTTACGGTAGGAGATTAATGAAAAATTGCAGCTATTTCTTATGTTTTCATGTGTTAAAATGTGTTTTTGACTCCATTTCATCATTTCATACTCTTTATGTGAATGTATACAGGTATGAAAGGCAGGATCCATAACGTTTATGCTCTATTTTGGGTACACATTTCACAGTCTGTGTTTTCTTTAGTTTAGGAAGAATCCATGAAGTTTACATGCTTTACCTAGCCCCTCACCTGTCTTTTCACCTCATCCATCAAACCCTAAGGCTTTGATCATTGTGCCTACCTTTCCCCATTGAATACCCTGCAGTTTTGACCTAATAACCTACCCTAATTGTTTGCCTCCTCCTTATCCAGCAAAACCCTTTCAAAATCAAATCAAACCTTGTGCTACTATACCTAGCCTAATATTAGTTTCTAGATCTAGTCAATTTGGCTGAGATCCTTATGGAGAGATCCCTCTCCTAGCCTAGTAGGGCTAGCTACTTGGCTAAGCATAGTTTGTGGTTACCTTGGCATTGCCTTCCTTTAGCCCGAGGTTCAATCCAGGTGCTAAGACACTGTATTTTTTTTTATTGAAATTGAGGCACATGTGATCCACCTTGAGTTTAGTTTTGTTGATTTTTCCAAGTCTAGGGGACCCATAGGACATATTATCATATAGGCCACTATATTTTACCAAAATCTATGGGACAGTTGACCAACCTGACATGGTAGACAAGACAAAATTATTAAAGGGGAGCTTCGAATTCCTGGGTAATATCTTAATGCAATGAGGTTGCTAATGATGATGTTGTGGAGCACCCTCCTATTATACATGGCCTATGGAGAAGGTGAATTTGGGAAGGCCCTTGTTAACAAGGTGGTGGTCAGTCTTAGACAGTCATTGAGGGAATCGGTTATGTGGAGGAAACAATCATAAGCCCTATCTATTGCATCCAGGGGAAGAAACTGCTTACCTTTCCAGCCTGCTTGTATGCAATCTTCCTTTCTCCTGTAATGGAGTAGGTTGGAGTCAACACCTGTTTGGGATGATTTCAGTGAGGTGGAATGTGTAGGTTTGAACCCCGTACAGAAATTACCTGCATACGAATTCTAAAACATAGAAAATAAACAATGCAAGAGCATAACACATAAAACACATACACAGAGATTTTCCCCTGGATCCCAAAACCGAGACTACTAGCATGATTTTTCATTGTGTTCCTTTGAATGTTACAATACATATTTATACATGTCGAAGCATCCAATACCATGGACCGAAAACCATCGCGTCCAAAACCATGGACCGAAAACCATCGTGTGCAAAACCATGTGTGAAAAATCATGCACAAAACCATAATTAGGTCCACCCAACCTAATATAGGGTCCAATTACAAAATTTTCTGGGGCGCTGCCTTGAACTCCATAGAGTGGGGTTACCTGCACCCCTCAAACCCCATGTGACCCCCCCCCCCCCCCCCCCGCAATGCAATTGGTGCAATGAAGGGGGACTCCACACCCCCCGGTTAACTACGTGGGCTAGTCATGGAAAGAATATAACACAACCCAACATTCTACCATTTGTTGTTTTCTTTCCATAGGGGGCCATAAGAGAGCTTAGTCATTTATCCAACCCTACAATGCCCATTATTTCTCTACACCAAGAGAACTTCTCAGAGCTCACAGATTCTTTCAATGCATCTGTATTACTCTTCAAAGTGTCCACTTTTACCAGCAACACCTTTTTGTTTTCTATCATATCCCTCACAAGGTGATACTGAACATCAATGTGCTTTGTCTTTGAATGATATACAGGGTTCTTTGCCAAGAAAATTTCACTTTGGCTGTCACAGTCTATCCTTATAGCGCCCTATACTAACCCCATACTTGAACACAATCTCTGTAACCAAACTGCTTCCTTGCTTGCGTGAGTGGCTTCCATGTATTCTGCCTCTGTAGTTGATAGTGCCACTACAGATTGTTTCTTACTCATCCAACTGACTGCACCTCCAAATAGGTTAAACACATACCCACTTGTAGATATTCTCTGATCTAGATCTCTAGCCGAGGCTGCATCAACAAAGCCATGAATATCTAACATTTTGTTCAATCCTAGTCTTCCTTGGTAACACAAACCATAATCACTAGTGCCACGAAAATACCTGAAAACCCGCTTCACTGTTGTCTAGTGCTCCTTCTGTAGTTTTGACATAAACCTGCTCAATACTCCCACTGCATGTGTAATGTCTAGTCTAGTAGAGACCATTGCATACATCAAGCTACCAATTGCACTTGCATATGGAACACAGGACATGTCCTCTTCCTCGTCTTATGTCTTGGGACATTGTTCAATAGATAACTTCACACCTATAGGAATAGGAACCTTAACCGGTTTACTATCCTGCATATTAAACCTTTGCAGTATTGTCTCGACATACTTCCTCTGGTTTAACTAGAGCTTCCTCTTAGACCGATCTCTTTTAATTTCCATGCCCAAAATATAGTTTGCAGCACCAAGATCTTTCATGTCGAATTTGGAGGACAATCGGGTCTTCAAATCCTGGATAATTTATTTGTCATTTCCAACCAACAACATATCATCCACATACAAGACCATATAAATAACATGGTCACCAATTAATTTAAAATACACACAGTGATCTGCTTTGCTTCTAGTGAAGCCAAGTCGCCATATAAATGTATCAAATTTCTGATACCACATCCTTAGTAACCATTTTAACCCATACATAGACTTCTTTAACTTTCATATCAGTTATTTCTTACCCTTCACTGTAAATCCTTCAGGTTGCTTCATGTAGATTCCCTCTTCCAAATCCCCATAAACAAATGTTGTCTTCACATCCATCTGTTCTACCTCAAAATCAAAATCAGCAGCAATAGATGCCTTTTCATCAACCATGGCCTCTTTCCAGAGTTTCCCAAGCCTCATTTTTTTGCAAAGATGCCTTTTCATCAACCATGGCCTCTTTCCAGAGTTTCCCATCCTCTGAATCTACTGCTTCCTTCATAGTTCTAGGATCGTCGTCAATAATAGATAAAACAAAATTTGAATAGAAAGTAGATGGACTATACCTTTTAGGTTGCCTTCTTTCTTGAACTGATCTTCTCACACCCGGAGTTTGTCGCTCTTCATCTTTTGATTCCTCCTCTATTGTAGAGTCTAATTCTTCCTCCTTAAGCTCAAACTCTATCTTCTCAGGTTCCTTTGGTTGGACTTCATGTTTAATAACATCTTTTACTTCTCTGAACACCACATCATGGCTGTACACAACCTTCCTTGTTACTGGGTTCCAAAGCTTATAACCCTTTAAACCATCCTTATACCCAATAATGATGCACTTTTCATATTTACTATCCAACTTGGTTCTTTTCTCCTTTGGAACATGTACATATGCATCACATACAAATACCCTCATATCTGAAAGAGAGGGTTTCTTACTAGTCCATACCTCTTATGGAGTCTTATCCTCCAACACTGATGAAGGTGATCTGTTGACCAGGTAACATGATGTCTCCACTGCCTCTGCCTAGAATTCCTGTCCTAACTCGGCATCACTAACCATGCTTCTTGCCCTTTCCATCAACGTCTTGCTCATTCTTTCTGCAACTCCATTTTATTTAGGTGTGTATGGAGTAGTCTTCTACCGTGCTATACCACACTTCAAATAGAATTCTTCAAATTCCTTGCTGCAAAGCTCTCCACCATTATCTGTCCTCAACACATTTATCTTCTTCTCTATATGGTTTTCCACGAGAGCCTTAAATTCTTTAAACCTGTCAAAGACTTCAGATTTCTTCTTAAGGAAATACATCCATGGATTCCTTGAGAAGTCATCTAAAAATGATACATAGTACATAGACTTACCCAATGATGGAACCTTCACAGGACCAAATAGATCACTGTTCACAAGTACTAATATATGTTTCACCCTCTTACCACCAGAGGGGAAACTCACCTGATTTTTCTTCCCATATACACAATTTTCACAGAAATCAAAATCCAGAGAGCTATTACTCATACCTTCTACCATACCTTTACCATGAAGCATTTGAAGGCCCTTCTCTCCAATATGTCCAAGCCTTTGATGCCACAACATGGTCTTCTCTCCAGAGACCACTAGATTTTCTGCTCCACTTTCACGAACCACAGAACTATTGCACCCATCAATAACAGTTTTACCTTGCAGCTTGTACATAGTTCCAATCTGAACTTCCCACATCAATACCAATGCTCCCCCAACCATTTTGTAGGTATCCTTCTCGAACACTGTTTTTACACCTGCATCATCCAGCTTGCTTAAGGAAATCATATTTCTAGCCAATGCAAGAATATGCAAAACACCTGGAAGTGTTCTAACCCTTCCACCTTGTAACTTCAACTTTACTTTTCCACGACCAATGATTCTAGCCTAACTGTCATCCCCTAAGAAGACATCACCACCATCATATTTCTCATACTCACAAAACCACTCTCTATGGGGAGTGAAGTGAAAGGATGCACCTGAGTCAACCAAAGATGCCTTATGATCTACATGTGTACTTGAAGAAGCCAAGTACACATCCCCACCTTCATTTGAGTTGGTTTTCACCTTTGTAGAAGGAGCATCATTAGATCCCTTTCCTTTGTCAGGAGATTTAGATTTACAATCCATTTTTTAGTGCCCTTCCTTTCCGCATTTCCAGCACACCACCTTTACAGGTTTTCTTGGAGATTTAGATCTCCCTCTAGATTTAGATCTCCCACTCAATGACTTATTTTTGCTTCTGTTCTAGGACCGTCCTCTTACAGATAAGGCATCACCATTCTAGCTCTCCATATTTTTGCATCTCATCTCCTCTGTCAGTAAGGATGAGACTATTTCATCAAACTGCAAAGCAGTTGCATTGCTACCTATTGCAATAAACAGACTATCTCACGAATCTGGTAGGGAACACAACAAACTGATGAACTTATCTTCATTTAAAATTTTAATATCAACAGATAATAACTAACTTACCACAATATTAAATGCATTCAGATGCTCTGCCACCAAGTCTCCATCTTTCATCCTCAGGTTATACATCTTTTTTTGCAGGAATAGTTTATTCACTAGAGACTTAGATTGGTATAAAGACCCTAACTTGTCCCACAAAGCCTTTGCCATAGCTTCCTCTGATACATTCAACAATACTGAATCTAGGACACACAATTGTATTGTGCTCTTTGCCTTCCGATCCAACTTCTTCCATTCTTTATCAAACACTCCTGTTGGTTTAGTACACGGATCTCCCACTGGACAGGGTCTACCATAGGCCCGAGCGAAACCCCTCAGCAATAAAGGCATTCCCTTGAAGCCAAAACAGCTTTGATACCAAATGTAGGTTTTAACCCTATACAAAAATTACCTGCATACGAATTCTAAAACAAAGTAAGAAAACAATGTGAGAGCATAACACATAAAACACATATACACAGAGAATTTCCACTAGATCCCAAAATCAGGACTACTAGCTTGATTTTTCATTATGTCCCTTTCAATGTTACAATACTTATTTATACATGTCGAAGCATCCAATACCATGGACTGAAAACCATTACATCCAAAACCATGTGCAAAAAATCATGCACAATACCATAGGTAGGTCCACCCAACCTAATATAGTGTCCAGAAACAAAATTTTCTAGGGCGCTACCCTGAACCCCATAGAGTGGGGTTACCTACAGCCCTCAAATGCCCTGTGACCCCCCCACCCCCCCGCTATGCAATCAGCGCAATGAAGGGGGGGCTCTTCCCCCCTTCTAACTCCCCCGGTTAACTATGTGAGCTAGTCGTGGAAAGAATATAACACAACCCAACAGAACATTGTCACTTGTTCCTCCATAGGCGTGGAATGTTCACTGATAAGCTTGGGCTCTGTATCCTTATGAACATGCAGAGGAGTTTTACATTCCTTTGTTTCTTGGGTATTTGAGGCTTTGGGAGTGCCTTGCAATTTTTTTATTAAAATGATCCCACTCCTACTCCAAAATACTACCTATGGCCTCTGAACTGATCTCTGTAGTCAGGGTGCTCATCACTTTTTTCTCAGTTGACTTCCTGTTGGACTCAGCTATATTCTCTGCGTCTTGGGGTTTCCCTTTGTCTGGTGTCTTCTTAGTGTTTACCTGAGAGTCTAATTGAGAGCTAGGACCTCCACTTTCAATAGTGACACTTGGTGTAGACTTATCCTTGAACTTTAATATATGCGTTGGGATCACCTAGAGCCTCTCATTTCTGAATTCCTGAAATCTTTAAAAATCTTCAAGTTTCAAATTCACCTTTTCCCATTTAAACGCTTGTTCGAAGGATATGGACAACTGTAAAAAATCCTCAAAATAATTATCTTCAGGGTTGTATGGCTTGAACTTTACTCTAGTAGTGACATTAGATGCCACTTTGTTTGGATCAAATTTCTTCTTAGGAAATGTATGAAGCATGAGCGCTTCCATATGTGTTGATTCCTTAGTAGCATGAACATTATTCTCTAAAGTAAAAGAAAGACATTTGGTACAGAAAGTGGGCCATAATGACTTCTTACCATCTTTGAGAGCTTTAGTGAGGCCCCTTGCCACAGTCTAGTAAGAAATATGCCTTGCTAATAATTATCAGAAACATATAAAGGAAGGACATGTGGATCAGCTGTGCTATGAAAAACCCTAATGTAGGTGAACCATTCTTCAATGAAATACTTGCCGACAGTAAGCAGCTCTGCTGCAGCTTCTTGGGAAAACCTAGGGGCTTTATTATTGAAAATTATTTAATGTAGGGGCAACACAACAACATGAAATATCTTATAGAAGTGAGGCATGTAATGCGATTCCCATATTTTTTTATGATTGAGATGGATTGGTTAGGGATCCTGTAAGGTCCATTTCCAACCCATGGTTGAGAATTTCATGCAAAAATAGATAGCATCCATATTGTAGGCACTAAAATAGAAGGAAGGGTGGTTATCTGAAGAGGAGGCTTTCTTTTGTCGATATTTGGTAATGGTGGTGGCCAGGTTGTCAGATAGGATGGAAGGCCAATTCATGAAATGGGAATTAACACATGCATCAATAAGAGGAATCCATTCTATTGAAAACTTAGTATTATTGGGTAGCCCATACAATCTACATAACATGGTTGTTGCATAGTTATAGGATATTGCAAAAGAGGTTCTAGCATACATACCCAATTTTTCATATTTGAATTTTTTGACCAACACCCTCCAACCCTGAATTAGCTTGAAGGGGTCTGGGTTCTTCTTTGCGAAGTTAGCCACAAATGTGTTGTCGTAGATATCCTACGGGTCAGGTATGTGGTACATTTTCTTCAAGTCCTCTGCTATGAATGCCCCTATGAGCTCCATTATTGAATTCTTGAACTACTTGTCTTCAATGATAAGGTTTTTGATCACCCACCTAATCATATCTGTGTATGGGAGAATTTTAGCTCTTTCTCCTATCCTATGAAGGAAATAACATGAATCATCTCTGCATTGAAGTCTTGAAGGCCTTGTTGAGTCAGTTGTTGCTCTCGTAACAATAATTTTAGGACGCTTTCCCTCCAGCCTATTGTAAATCACTTCCCAAGCTGTTGTGCCTCCAACATCATCACAAACTGTATCAACAAAGATAGGATCCATCTCTGTAAACTCATATTCAACAATGGTCTTCCTACTCTATTTTTGCATCACCTTTCTTAGTGACATGTATTTTGTATCTTGCCTGAAATAGATAAGATAAATTAGCACATACGATATTAGGTAATTAAGACTGAAAGATTCTCTAAAATGACTTTGGATCGTGAGAAAGGTTTAATGAGATACTTGATTGTAACTACCCATAACCTGGAAAATGATTATCCTTCCTCGGGTTGCTAAATATTTATTAACCTATAAATTCGTTCGTTTTGGTATTTAAAACGTAATTATTTCACACATTTTACCACTCTTAATCGCGGATCATGATCTTTAAACGGATACAGTATAGCACGAAATTTTCTTCATTATGACATACATCATACATTCCTGATTTTAATTCGTGCTCATTTTGCATTGCATCAAAATATTTTGAACCAAACTTTCCCATTGACTCATAACTACTGGAAGCATCCATTATTGATGTAGAAAAGATAAATACCCATTCAAAGACTTGCAGAATGAAGAAGAAGATAGTCCTACAGTAGATTGGAAACTTCCTTCTCTTTCACCTACTGATGTATATAAAAATCTTGGTCCTTTTAATTTCCGAGCTCTTAGTCAAATCAAAATCAAAGAGAAATCAGTTAAAACAGAGTTAAGCCTTAATGTCATGATTCCTCTGTTAGAACAAAAACATATCCAAGCTTCTTTGAAATTAGGATACCAGTATGCCCATCTCGGGATGATAAGAGTTAAGGTCTAAATGCTCTTCACAAGAAAGGTCAAAAATCCTTTGTTTTCTCATCCCTCTTTGACAATCGATGGTCAACATTTGTTCAAGCCATGATCGGAGGCATTGAAACCAGTCTCTCAGATGGCCCTATACAGTATGATGTGTTCCCAGATTTCTCTGTAGCCCTTGATGATCCAAATATTCTAAAATGTCTAACCCTTGGAATCCAAACCAAAGGATATGAAAATTTTCATGGAAAATAAAAAAAATTGACAGTTTTTTATATTACCTGTGTTAGATTCTATAACACTACTATACCTTCCGTTTTTCATTCTCCTGGAAAAGATTCAGGAAGAGTTACCCTTGTACAGTATGACTCTCCCTGTAATCAGGTGGCCCCAGTTTATGTGTCTAGAAAAGATATGTGCCCCCCAGATGATTGGGTTACTAACTGGGGAAAACCTACAAAAAGATCTATTGTTGTCGCCCTATCTATCATTACTGAAAAAGATGGTAAAGTTATCACTAGATTCCCTAGAGTAAGCACAGTTCAACGTGGTGGATCCTCCTCCATAGTAACTTCAGTCCCTACGACAATCAACCAGTTACATCATGCCCAAGCCCAAGCTCCTCCGCAGTTTGTAATTGACCAAGCAGTGTATGATTCTATCAGAAGATTATTTTCACAGCCAGGCCCTTCTCAACCTTTCAGTTCAGTCTGTGACCATCCACAGTGCTCTAAAACATTCTGCCAATTTTCTTTAGAACCACCAACACCACATGGTGTGTCATCAGACTGTCAAAGAATCAACATGATTAGATTTACTCCTCCGTCTGACTCCTCTGAAGAAAGTTATAAAAAAGTTGTATTTTTCAATCCGCAAGAAGAACTTCTTGTACATACAGTCTCTGGTTCTTCTACGCGTGGTTTAGGCTATGTTGACTCTTCACCTATTCCAGAATATAAAAGGAATCCTATTGACAAAATTCCAAAGCATGTAGAAATTCCTTCTAATTCAGAGATAGTTGCTTTTTTGAAAATCTCTAAAGGTATTAGTCCATATGATCTAGAAGATCAATGGAAAACGAAAATGTTCAATTGGGACATGTTTACGCATGAAAAGGAACATTTGTACCTCGAAGAAGTGAGACTTCTTCCAAAAGATGATCGCCCTGCCTTCAATGGACAGAATGCTGAAAATTGGAAAGAGTGGATGAAGGCAGAAAACCAATGGATATCATTCTATGAATGGTATTATCCTTCTGCAAATATAGTAGAACAATCCTTGATGAAGCAATTCAGAAACCAAGCCAAGCAAAAGAGAATCAAGGATCCAGAAGAATTTGTAGAAGAAAAATTAAAAGAAAATCCGGTAGTAATTCCTCGACCTTTGAAAGCTCATGTTTTTCAACCAAAAATTCAGAGTATGATGAATAAGCCAAATGTTCCCAGGTCTCTAATTGCTGTTCAAACAGAAGGTGAGAAATTACTAAGAAAGATTTGTTCCCAGCTCCATGTAAATATGATGCGGACTGGGACTTCAAATAAACACAAGTGGGAACTCCTTGATGGTAATCTCTTGGAGACAGACACAGAATTTCCCCCTTGGAAAAATTTTGTGATAAGAGGACAAGATGGAAAATTGTAGAAGTTACTTCCATCACATTCTGATGATCCTACTTTAGCAGCAAGAGATTCAATTGCTGCTACCAACTGGACTAATCTAGCTCTGTCCAGTCTTGAAAAATTTGTCAGAACTAAATTTGAGAGTACTGAAACTGCTAATTCTGAAATGAAGATTATGCTTGAAAGTATTTTGCGAAAGCAAGATTATAACACAGTTTGTTTGAATAGCAGTGTAACCACTCTAGCAGAAAATGATAAGGCTCTTGCTCAGAGTCTTGATATATTGTCTTTACAAACAGAAAGGAAGATCCATGAGGCTGCCTCTGCTCATGGAAAAGAAATAGACAAAATCAGCACTTCACTGGATATTGTTAAGAAATAGGTATGGGAAGTATCTAAAGGAGTAGAATCTCTGAAAAAGGAGCCCTGGGTAGAAGCATACAAGTCTGCAACCTTGTTCTCCGAACCCAAGACTTCCATTCCTTATTCTATTACTCCTTCTGTGGAAAGCCTGATAAGGACGCCCAGTTCCATAACCTTTCCACCCCCTACTTCTACTCATCCCTATTCTTTATTTGCTAATCCTAGTTTCTTCAGTCCTAGCCAAGTCACCTCCAAAATTAAAGAACCTGAAGAAACCAGCAAAGAAACCTCTGATTTTATATTTGGTTCATCTTCTAAAAATGAAGGAGAAAAAGAAGACTTTGATACAAGTATTCATAAAATAGATGTTGAACCAGAAATTGAAGACCTTGAAGCCTGTATCAACAATTTTTCTATCTCGGACAAAGAACAGTCTGATGATAATGAAGACCAAGTAAATGCTACCTCTTCTAGATCGCGATGGGATACCACCTGGAATCATGCTCCTGATAGCAGAGATCTTATGAAATCTGAATATCATAAGGATTGGTCTGCTAATGCTACATATTCATGGAATATAGATAATTGCATTGAAGCTGAAATTATGTATGTTCTACATTCCATGATTTTTTGTTATAGGACCTATCTTGCAGATGATATAGGTCCCATTAATGCCACAAGGAGGATTATTGGAGGATTTGAGGGCACTTTGTATTCTTGGTTAAAAGCAGAAACCCTCAAACACCCAAATATTTTGACATCTTGGGAACAAACTGTTGTCCTTAATGAAGATGGAACTACCCACATGGATCCCATCACCCATATGCCCATCAACAATATGATAGGAAGTCTCCTCTATGGCATTACAGTCAATTTCATTGGTTTTCCCCAAATAACCAATGACATTACAACAATTACTTTGCTTGCCATGAAACTGCATAATATGCAGCATTTTGAAGAATACTTCAATGAGTTTCTCCACAGGCTCCACACCTTGACCACAGATCTCATCCTTGAGCCAAAATGGAAGGAAATTTTTGTAGCATCTCTTCCCTAGTCGGTCTCTTCTGTTATTGTTAATAAATTACCAGGGAAGGTTGGTGATTACAAATTTGGTATAATCTGGGAAGCTGTAAAAGCCATCATTGTTGAATTATGCTCACAAATGAAGATTGCTAGAGCAGCTACTAATCCTAAGAAGCCGCATGGCTATCAGCAACTCTGTAAGCAATGGCACCTTGGCAAAGCTGGAAATTCTGAGCGGCATTAACGCAGAATGAAAAGGCATTTCAAAAAGAATTCCCAGTTTTCCCAAGAAGAACCAAAAAGAAAACATCACAAAGCTAAACCTTACAAGCATACAAAGATGTTTTCTAAAAACAAAGAAATCATTTGTTACAATTGTAACAAGAAGGGCCACACAGCTCCAAATTGTCCAAACAAGAAAGAAGACAAATCAAAGAAGAAAGTCCAGTATAGAAATAAAAAAGGAAAAATAAATTTCTTTGATTTACCAAGTAGCTATGATGAACTAATATCTTCTGATTCAGAATTAGAAAATGATTTAAATTTTGTTGATTTTGAAGATACTTCTGAAGATGAATATTGCAGAGACCCTCATTGCACAGAATGTAGGGATTGTGATTGCAATGACCCTGATTTCTGTAAATGTAATGCAGTCAGAATGATGAAGTCTGACTATGATGAGACTAGTTGGAATATATTTGCACAAATGATAAATGCTACTGAGCCTAAGATAAAGAATATGTACAAATCTCTATTAATAGAACATTTGAAACAAGGACCTTCTGAATCAAAGAAGTCTCCTAATAAAGGGTATGTGCCTCCTGCCACCTTATTCTCAGTTGAAGCTTTGACTTGGCAATTCAGGAATGAAGATTTTGGTGAAGACCTACCACAAACATTGCCCGCAGTTCATCAGGCAATAAAGGAACTGAGAAGAACAATGCAAGAAAACAGAAGACTGTGCATAGAAAAATATGAAGAATTGAATGTGAGATTGTTGAATGCTCAATGGGCTTTTGCCTCGACTTCATAGGGTCTTGAACTTTCAGGGAAAACAGAGAACTGGAGTTTTCATTCAAAACCAGTTATCACAAAAATTCAACAGCAAAATAGTCCAGAGGAAGAAGAGGGAGAGAAAGATAGAACAGATTTTGGATGCAATTCCATGAGCCGAGATGTAATGTATTGTGTGAAAATGAAAGTAAAAATTGGTGGACAGTTTGAGTATTGGAAAGTATTGTTGGATACTGGCTCTAGATTAAACATCGTCAACGATATTGTGGTCAACATGCATCTACGAAGACCGACTGGCTGCCCCAAAGTCATTACTGCAAGTGGTGAAATTGTCACTAAACATGAAGCAGAGATAGATGTATTCCTAACTAAAAATGTTGGAGTACATCTAGTTTGTCCAGTAGTCCCAGGTATAGATTGTGCTATGTATCTAGGAACTCCCTTTTTCCAGAACTTCAAGAAGCATGGTGCAAATCTTGATGAAAATAGCCAGAGGTATGGTTATTTTTTCAGCCTAGAAAATAAGGAAATTTTCTTTCCATTCATAAACTCCAATTTGCCTAATAGAATAAAAAGAATTGAAAGACTAGAAAACCTCTTGGCGAAAATGGAAGTAAAAAAGGAAATTTTAAAAACAGAAGAACATTTGGATAATGGAAAACATGCCTCTGAAATAGCAGATCTCACTGCTAAATTCAAAGAGTGTTGTTCAGATGACCCAAATGGCTTCTGGCATATCAAGAAGCAGGAAGTAGAACTTCCTCTAAAGAAGGATTTCAGTGGAAAGCTGAGGAGATCAAAAGAAGTGGCAATGAACGAAGACCAGATGAAAATGTGCAAGGCAGAAATCAAGGATCTCCTAGGAAAAGGACTCATTAGAAAGAGTAAAAGCCCAATAGCATGTTTCACATTTTATGTTAATAAACATGCTGAGATTGCCAGAGGTAAGCCAAGGTTGGTTGTTAACTACAAGCCTCTTAATAGTATTCTGGATTATGATGCCTATCCTCTGCCTAAGCCATCTTCCATACTTGCCCAAATATCCAAATCCAAAGTATTTTCCAAATTTGATTTGAAGTCTGGTTTCTGGCAAGTAGGAATCAAAGAAGAAGATAAATGGAAAACAACATTCTCTGTGCCTGAAGGACATTATGAATGGAATATCATGCCATTCGGTCTAATCAATGCCCCTTCAGCCTTTCAGAGAATAATGGACGAGACTTTTGAAGGAATGGAGGAATTCCTGAAAAACTACAATGATGATTTATTAATTCATTCTGATAATATTGCTAACCATATCAAACATCTGAAAATCTTTCTGCGCAGAGTCAAAGAAATGGGCATGGTATTATGAGAATCCAAAATGAAGTTGTTCCGACCAATAATAGATTTCTTGGGTTACAACATACAATATGGATCTTATATTGTAATCCAAAGAAGTATAAATTTTGTTTATCACTTCCCTGATGAAATTAAGGATAAAACTCAGTTACAGAGATTTTTGGGAAGTTTGAATTATATTTCTAAGTTTCTGAAGCATTGTGCACAAGAAAGAAAGTTGTTAAATAAATGAATTCAGAAGGATCCAATTCCATGGAATAATGACTGCACCCAAGCAGTCAAGATAATAAAGGAAAAGATCAGAAGCATCCAGAGACTCTCCCCTATTAGAGAAGAATGGGAGAAGATCATAATGATAGATGCTAGCCATGAAGGATGGGGAGAAGTTTTGTGTCAAAAGAACCCCAACAACAAAAATGAGACAGAAGTCTGCCAGTACACATCTAGACTTTGGGCCAGGAATCAACTGAATTGGTCCAGCCTGAAAAAAGAACTTAGAGCAGTTTGTTTGGGAATAGCAAAATTCAGAGGTTTTGTCATCTACACCAAGTTCAATGTTAGAACAGATTGCCAAGCATTAAAATTTGCTATCCATAAGTGTGACTTTGAAGACGCTGCTATGGTTAGATGGATTATGCAACTCAGCCAGTATAACTTTGATATAGAATTTGTGAAAGGAGATAAAAACAGTTTTGCTGATATGCTCAGTAGGGAATTTCTAGCTACACTCCCAATACTAAGTCTTCAATGCAATTGTCTCAGGAGAAGAGAAAGCACTGTTGAAATTGAAACACCAAATGGATGGGTAAGCTATGAGCTTGAAATACCAGTACTTGTTCATGATGTAGACTGGTATCCAATCAAAGAAATCAGACACCGTGAAGATATTCCCTATCTATGGACAGAAACAATGCAAGATGAAATGAATCAAGAGTCAGTTGAAGCTTTAGAATACTTGGAACACATTGGCAGCATATTCTATACTCTTGAAAGAGATGATGAGGAAGATGACAGAATGACAAGCTGCCACATCACACTCCAGAGGTTTGATAACCATCTTCATAAACAAGATTATAACACTGATAGACCAAAAGAATCCTTCTTTACAGCTATGAACCTTCAAAACTGTTCAGCCAACCTATTCTACTCAGTACAGTCCTCATTCCTATTTGAAGGAATGACAGCAGAAGCCTTAGAAAGAGAAGACCCCACACCAGACTGGTTCATTGAATGGTGGCAAATATATGGACTCTCAGCTTTGGTCATTAAGCCGTATACTCTGCATATGCTAAAAATTCCTGGTTTCAGCGAACCAAGAGCTCATATGAATGGTATAGTGTATAAGACTGTTGAAGATATTGCTGACATATATGGTTTTTCTTTCTTGCAAGGAATCCGACGCTATGGTCACATTAGATGGTTTGTCACAAACCACTATAAGGCAAGGACAATATCTTCTAGTACCAATTATGAAGATTTCCACCACCAAGTTGACATCTCATCAAATCCTTTCTAGCCCATCAACTTTTTGGCATGTCTTGACAGAAACAGTTCGCAAATGTGGGAATCAGAAAAAGAAATAAGAGTGCAGTACTTTAACAATTACCTGGTTGAACGGTTCAAGTATCAGCATTACACACATCCACAGATAGAATATTATACAATGGATTAAGTGTTGTCTTTCCAACCGACAATGGTGTTGGACAAGCTTTCGTGGATTCCCTTGATCTGGTAATATCCACCTTGTAATTTGAACAATAAAGGAGATTTGCATATCTCCCTCAATGAAAAACTCGACCCAGACCTCTAAACTCTCTAACTCTCCAAACTCGAATTCTATATCAAAGTTATACTCACTGAGCTGCATAATCCATCTAACCATAGCAGCGTCTTCAAAGTCACACTTATGGATAGTAAATTTTAATGCTTGGCAATCTATTCTAACAGTGAACTTGGTGTAGATGACAAAATCTCTGAATTTTTCTATTCCCAAATAAACTGCTCTAAGTTCTTTTTTCAGGCTAGACCAATTCAGTTGATTCCTGGCCCAAAGTCCAGATGCGTACTGGCAGAATTCTGTCTCATTTTTGTTGTTGGGCTTCTTTTGACACAAAACGGCTCCCCATCCTTCATGGCTAGCATCTGTCATTATGATCTTCTCCCATTCTTCTCTAATAGGGGAGAGTGGCTGGATGCTTCTGACCTTTTCCTTTAGTATCTTGACTGCTTGAGTGCAGTCATTATTCCATGGAATTGGATCCTTCTGAAGTCGTTTATTTAACAACTTTCTTTCTTGTGCACAATGCTTAAGAAACTTATAAATATAATTCAAACTTCCCAAAAATCTCTGTAACTGAGTTTTATCCTTAATTTCATCAGGGAAGTGATCAACAAAATTTATACTTCTTTGGATTATAGTATAAGATCCATATTGTATGTTGTAACCCAAGAAACCTATTATTGGTCGAAACAACTTCATTTTGGATTCTGATAATACTATGCCCATTTCTTTGACTCTGCGCAGAAAGATTTTCATATGTTTGATATGGTCAGCAATATTATCAGAATGAATTAATAAATCATCAATGTACTTTTTCAGGAATTCCTCCATTCCTTCAAAAGTCTAGTCCATTATTCTCTGAAAGGCTAAAGGGGCATTGATTAGACCGAATGGAATGATATTCCATTCATAATGTCCTTTAGGCACAGAGAATGTTGTTTTCCATTTATCTTCTTCTTTGATTCCTACTTTCCAAAAACCAGACGTCAAATCAAATTTTGAAAAAACTTTGGATTTGGATATTTGGGCAAGTAGGAAAGATGGCTTAGGCAGAGGATAGGCATCATAATCCAGAATACTATTAAGAGGCTTGTAGTTAACAACCAACCTTGGCTTACCTCTGGTAGTCTTAACATGTTTATTAACATAAAATGCAAAACATGCTATTGGGCTTTTACTCTTTCTGATGAGTCCTTTTCCTAGGAGATCCTTGATTTCTGCCTTGCACATTTTCATCTGGTCTTCATTCATTGCCACTGCTTTTGATCTCCTCAGCTTTACACTGAAATCCTTCTTTAGAGGAAGTTCCACTTCCTGCTTCTTGATATGCCAGAAGGCATTTGGGTCATTTGAACAACACTGTTTGAATTTAGCAGTGAGATCTGCTATTTCAGAGGCATATTTTCCATTATCCAAATGTTCTTCTGTTTATAAAATTTCTTTTTTTACTTCCATTTTCGCCAAGAGGTTTTCCAGTCTTTCAATTCTTTTTATTCTACTAGGCGAATTGGAGTTTATGAATGGAAAGAAAATTTCTTTATTTTCTAGGCTGAAAAAATAACCATACCTCTGGCTATTTTCATCAAGCTTTGCACCATGCTTCTTGAGGTTCTTGAAAAAGGGAGTTCCTAGATACATAGCACAATCTATACCTAGAACTACTGGACAAACTAGATGTACTCCAACATTTTCAGTTAGGAATACATCTATCTTTGCTTCATTTTTAGTGGCAATTTCACCACTTGCAGTAATGACTCTGGGGCAGGCAGTCGGTCTTAGTAGATGCATGTTGACCACAGTATCATTGGCGATGTTTAATCTGGAGCCAGTATCCAATAATACTTTCCAATACTCAAACTGTCCACCAATTTT